>CAJNJA010081229.1:4575-20916 GCA_905231915.1 Symbiodinium necroappetens | reverse complement strand
AAAAAAAAAAGACCCAAAAAAATAGGCCCTCCTTTAAAAGTGAGGGGCTGGGGCCTTCGGGTCTCAGTTTGAGGAAGCAATAAGAAGTTTACCCTCCGCTCATGAAGCACGGAATCCCAAATGAAGGACAGCATTGGTACTATAGGTGAGTGCTGAGTATCGCCCGTGAGGCTTACAGCGCGAGGTCATAAGCCGTCGCAAGGCTGAGGGTCTTAAAGGTGAGGATGGTAACTTCGAGTTGATCTTTCATCCCACGGTTAAGGCTGGAATGCTTCGGCGGGTTCAGAGTGCAAAAAAGCAGCCTGAAGGCCCTCACCCCAACTCGATATCCTAAACCCAAAACGGGAACCCCCCAAACGAGCCAGACCCTGAACCCTCCTAAACACTCAAACTGAAACCCTCAAACCTTTCGAAACCCCTCCCCCCCCCCCCTTCAAATCTAAACTGCAAGCCCTCAAACCGTCCTGAGCCCTAAACCCCAAAGGCCAATTCCCATATCCGAGCGGCAGGAACCCCGCCGGTGGTAATCTGCCCAGACAGGGACATGCCTCCAGCTTTCCTGGGTCAGTGAGCCCATCATGGGCTCTTCGGTTCATGTTGCCGTAGGGTTTATAGGGCTTGTATTTTGGTCGGGGGTTTTAGGGTATAGCGTTCAGGGCATCGGGGTTCAGCATTCAGGTTCCAGGGCGAGGGTGCGTGCGCAGCTTGTGAGTGCCCAGGAGTGTATACGTATGTCAATCTCTCGCAAATGCACACGGTTCTGAAATACATGAGATAGATAAACAAGTATATATGCATATGTGTATATCAACAGGGTACATTGCTGTCCGAGACTTTGTCTATCAAGCTCGTTTCTACTCTTCTCACTTTAGGTCTATTGTACATATTGTGGCAATCATTGTTACGACTCTCAGATACCGCTTCAACCAGACTTCCCTGCCGGCTGCATTGAGCACCTTCGAGAGGCAAAATCATACCTTCATTGCCTTAGGTTCGCCTAATTTTACAGAGGACAATTCAAGACTCCGGCAGCGAGGGTAAGCGCAGAAGCAGACTGTTAATAGCGATGGTACAATAGCATCGTTTCCTGCACGTGTGTTGCAGCTGCACCTTCTTACTCCGACCATCGCCACACAATACTAACGACATTAGCGAGCGATGATGACTACTCTACGACAACTCCGACCACTACGACGACTGCTACAAACTATGACTCTACTGGCACTGCGACCACCAATATTACTAGTCGATACAACAATGCTGATGTTCTTGCCCCTGCTCCTCACCGGCAGTCCGTAGCTTTGCAACTCCCGAGTTCCCAGTTTAATTTTGTCCACTGACCAGACAGCCCGATCCCTACACCGCCCTGTCTTTTGAACGAATGAACAAAGATCTTTATCTAAACATTGACTAAATCCTTCACCATCATCGTACACATCTTCTGGTTCATGGTCTTTCATGTCCCACGGCTCTGGAAGCCATAATGAGGGAGGGAGGGGCAGTTCAAAGCTGTCGGCACTTGTGTGCGGAAAACGGAAGCAGCACCGTACATTTCCCTCCCTGCTGCCTCTCATGTGTGCCAAGGGGCTCTTCAGCATCCCTGCTTTTCATAAACTCTGCATCCCCTTCAGCATAACAGCCCGAGAAGTCGCAAAGCCGGCCGAGCGTCGTGTTTTGGCGCCCAGCCAAAATGTTGAGCAGAGTCGTCTTCCCGCTGCCCGACGGACCAAAAACGCCTGCTACAAGGTGTGAACGCAAAACTGTCGTCTAGGGTGTAGAAGCATGCTTTAGGGTTCAGAGTGTGCAGTTTACGATCTCGGGTGTAGAGTTTAGGGGGTTGGGGGCACAGTGTTTGGACTTATGAAGAAAATATGATGACGAGGTGCGCAGGACTCCTTATGCCTTCTGTCCGCACGCCCAAACCCAGCATGAGGAAAAAAGCCATGAAGAACACCAGCATCTAAAGCCGCAAACCTCAAGCCCTAAACGCCAGAAGCCGAAGCTCGTACATTTCGTGCGCCCTACACATGACACCAACCACTCCATAAACTTAGCTCTGCCTTTAGAAGGTGATTGTCTGAACCTGTCCCAGATGTTGCCGGTGCCTGTGAGCTTGCCCGGCTGGATCATTCCTTGCGTGATGTTGCAGGATCAGGGCTGGGGCGGCCTAAACTAAAGTCTTTGGTTGCTTATTTCAACCGACCAGAAGCCCCTGCCATGCTAGACACTTACTCATGATGTTCAAGACAAGCTCACGCGTCAGGTGCCACGAAACACTTCTGCAGTCCTGTGATGTTGGAGAGGATCTTGTGACTGCCTGTGCAGGGCCGCGAAAGCTTTGAGTGATATCAACTCGTAGCCCAGGTCTTTGAATTCGCCGGAGAATTTGACAGTGACCGGAGCCATCACTGCAACTACTAGTAGTAGTGTACTTCGTCTTGCCCATACTGCTGCCACTAGCAAGCCGGGTAAACCAAAAATATCCAGCAAGCAAACGCAATCGTAGTGGCCCTGGTAATGGCAATCGTACCGCTATGCATAGACTTGAAAAAGGCTGAAGCTGCAGCAATAAGCAACAAAATGTATCATATGTGCGACACAAGCCGGCCTATGGTGAAGGTCAAGTCGGTCCACTCCATGGAAATCTCCTTCCGCCGGGGTCTTAAAGGATACGTTTATTGTACTG
Organism: Symbiodinium necroappetens; assembly: GCA_905231915.1. NCBI lineage: Eukaryota > Dinophyceae > Suessiales > Symbiodiniaceae > Symbiodinium > Symbiodinium necroappetens. The sequence continues at coordinate 18,230 of CAJNJA010081229.1, read as the reverse complement.
CAACTCCGCTGTTTCTGATACAAGGGCATCGATAGTCAGAAAAAAAATGAATTCGGAGGGGGTTTGGTCTCCTCCACATTGGCTTCCTGCGAGAGCTGCCGCGAACACTCCCGGACCTCGTACCAGGAAGCGGACTTTGCAGAAATTTCGGAACCCTAGCACGCTTCAGGATTCTTGGGGCTAGGTTTCTACTGTTTGCCGATTCAGGGCTCTGTGGCCTACCCTACACCCTAAATCCTAAAATCCTAAACCCTAAAACCCTAAAACCCTAAACCCTAAAACCCTAAAACCCTAAAACCCTAAACCCTAAAACCCTAAAACCCTAAACCATAAAACCCTAAAGCCCTCAAACCCTGAACCCTACCTCTTGCCGGGTTTCCCCGTTAGGTGTGGGGACGGCGCAGCCCTGGAGATCCATCAGTCCAAAAGCCCTGCAGCACCGAACCCCCGAGAGACTCCAACATACCCCTTAATTCAGGAATATACCTTAAACCATCGTAGGGTTCCTTAATTAATGAATATATATATATATACCTTGAATCATGTTAGGGGTTCCTACTATAGTTTAAGTTCTATGGCCCCTCATGAACCCATGCATGCCCTGTAGACCCCAGAGCCCCCAGAGCCCAAAGGCCGCCAGGGCACTTGCCGCATCAGCCCAGAACCTCAAGCTCTGTAGGGCTGGCGGTTTTCGAGGGGTTTACCTAACCCCTCCAGGTACCTACTATATGAGGTACTAGAGCCCCAAGGGCCCTGTATAGCAGGTACCTGGAAGGTTAGGGTTAGGACACAAGGCTTGCGGTTTAGGTTTGTAAGGTCTGTACGTTGTGCAGTGTGAATTGTGGGGTTGGGGTTCCCGGTTCAGGGCATGCGTTTTGCGGTTGGGAGTTGGCTAACGCGCTTGAAAGCTTGCTTCTGGTTTCAGGGTCAAGGCTTTGAGAATTTAGGTTCTGGGGTACAGTGCTTGATGTAGGATTCAGCTTGTTGGGTTCTAAATGCGCTGGGTTCGAAGCTTGATAGGTGGGGGCTGGATAATTTTGGGATGTTAGAGTTGAGGGCTTTAGGGTGTCGTTTGGCAGGTTCGAGATTTCGATAGCAGAAAAGAAGCAAGCATGCTGCTTTCATTGATGCTTGCGGTGTGTAGAGTTTGCACGGGTTGTGACGTGCAGAGTTGCATGGTATAGGCTCAACTTACCATGTGTTTTAAGTTGGCGGTGCTGCAAGACTACGCGGGACTCAGCCCTTGTAAGCGCTAAACATCCAAAACACCGCCTTCAAACCTCTGAACCTAGACCCCGAAACACCCTGCCAAAGCCCAAAGCTCTTGCTTTCCGAAGCGCTGGGCCCTCGCTCATCTGGGAAGGTCGGCGTGTCGTCGGTGTCATCCACAGCATCGCGCCTTCGGAGCTCTGGGATTGTCGAAAGGTTGAGGGTGTGTAGCTTTCGGGCCTTGAGGGGTTGGGGTGCAGGGTCAAGATGACATTACACTAGTAGTAATGTATCCTTCAGGTCAGGTACGTACCCCTGCATCTAAGGAATCCCGATGCTCATTGTGACGACAGCTTGAACTCAGCCCGGGCGCAGCCGCACAGAGAGATCCTCGGGCGTCGGCTTCATGGCTTCCAGACGGCTCGGGCACCCCACGTTGCAACGGAGAGATGAAATGACGGAGGACCTCAATAGCCCAGGATTATGCTTGCGACGGCTACTGTAATGGCTACCACGAATCTTTCTAACAAATGCATTTCTTGCACCTGCAGCTTTCCTTCGCCGTGGGGTGGGGCGGGATTGTGGAACCCAAGGATGGAAGCATGCTCCATGTGGGGGGGTGTCCTGGAGCCAGCATGCCAGTTGGAGATTACTGGGTCTAGACCCTAAACCCTAAACTCTAGACCCTAAACCCTAAACGGCCTAGGCATGAAGGAGGCAGGTCCTTTTTGGGCCAGCCAGGCTTCCTCCCTGCAGGGATTTTATGTACATCTGTGGAGCGGTGAGCTCGTGCAGCAGTCACGGGCTTTGCATTCTCTGCCCTGAAAACAAGTGGCGGGTATTTCGACTTCGGGTGTGTTTTGGGCGCTAGCTAGTTATAGTTCCTTGGTTGGTTGGTTGGCTGGTTGGTTGGTTGGTTCACCAATATGGTCACATGCCAACTATAGCAGTTAATGAAGCTCCGGGCAGAGCCTGCAAGGAAACCCGGCCGCGCACCGAAGAAACGACCACAGCTCCTGCGCCGGTGTTCGGCCTCCCGCTGCCCCGTGAAGCTCTCGGACTTGACTTGCGGTGCACGCACCCCTAGAAGCCAGCTTACCTTTACAATGGGTTACGATACTACGCAGGGACAGGATCCTACGGCATAGGCAACTGGGCTTCGCTGGGGTAGCTTCGTCTGGGTGAGATGTTAATGACGATTGATGATGGCTGGTGCTACTGCGCTTGCTACTGTTGCTATACCACGGCGAACCAGTGAATCGACCCCAACACTGGTTTTCACTGGTGCTGTCGTGGGAAGCAGCTCTTCGGATGCCAACATCAACTGGACACGGGTGCGAGCCGAACAGTGAAGCGGCCACTGGCACATGACGGCAAAGCAGCGTTTTGCGTTGCCCATGCCGTCATGGAGGTCATTAACAGTGCAGCCTTCCTTGGCACACAAGGTATCAGTCTTCTGCCTATCCAAAGATGACAACTGTGATGCAGAAAAACAACTGGGGTCTTCTCAGGTTATCAGCACATTGATTTCGAATGCTGGCCGCTGGTTCGGGGAGTCTTCTGAGCCTGATGCAAAGGACTACCCCACCAGCAGCCCCCAGATGGAGATGTGCGCCGTTTTGGGGGTGCATTTGTGTCCCAAACTTCATTCACCAGACAAGTGCTATGCTATACTCAACCCCTCAACTCCGAAGGCTCAGAACACCAACAGTCGCTTCAGAGGGCCCCCATCACGGCACTGTCACCGTCAAAGAGGCAGAGGGTCCTCGGCTGCACACTTCCAGGTTCATGGGGTAGGGGGTAAGGCACACTTATGATGGGTTGAAAACAAACGGCGCCCTGTAAAGCAACTCAAAAAACCTGGGCTGCGAACACCGCGCGTGCTTACAGCATACGGTCCCTACGCTAGTCATTTGTGGCTCTTTTCCGAAGGCTCATCTTCCCAGCCCCAACCCCAAGTGAAACGCTGAGCTGAATCCCAGAAGCCCCCTGAAAGTCCATGTAATCCTTGCGACCCGAGGTGGGTAGACACCAAACCCCCCTGACATGAAACCCTAACCCCTGAAAGCCGAGGCCCCAAAGCCGCCAGCGCTCATCGCCCCAATGATACTGCATGTATCAAACCCAGCCTCCTTTTCCTAAAAACCTCTGCTTTTCGAAGCCTATATTCTATCAACACCACCCTAAACCCGAATCTCTAGAAGCCCAGTAAACCCGAAAAGCCCGAAAAGCCCCCAAAAGTCTATAATCCCCCCAACAAACCCCAGATGCCTTCTAACCGCTGTTAGAGCGGCCGGTGCCCACCGCATTGGCCGCCCGGACCTCGCAGGCGGCCGAGCCCGATGAGGCTTGGAGCTCGTGGCTCAGATCCTGGGAGTCCAAGGAAAATTATTCCGAAGCTTTCTACTACAACGAAAAATGAATTGTGGAGTCCAAGGAAAATTTATAGAGCTAAAAGAATCTATAGGATTGAGGGAATATATGATATAGTAAGTACCAAAATTCTGAAGCTTTACTGACTTCCCCAAGAAGCCAGGAAAATAAAAGGTTAAGCTTTCAGATCACTACGAAGTTATAAGAACCCAAAAAGTTTAAAGGCTGGGTATTGGAGAACTTAGTTTAATGATAGCAGAAATCGATAACAGAATAGGATATGGTAAGTACTACTGCATCATAATGAATTGTGGTATGATATGATCTGATGCGCCATGATATGCCAAAATGTAACAGGAGCAGGAGCTCGCGGCGTATGTTTTTGAGGGATTTCTCAAGGCTGTTTGTAAAGGTTTTCTAGGGCAGTCTAGGGTTTACGGAGTTCTTATTACGCTTTGTAGGGTCGCTTAGTATAAGTCCTACTGTTCAGGAGTTCATGGCTTTGGTGCTTTAATTTAAGTTTAGGAACTTTGGCGGATACAAGTTTCGGCTCAGTGTTCGAGATTATGGGGTTTTTGGGTGACGAGTGCTACAAGTACCTTTCCGGAAAAACAACTTGATGACGTGGTTCTGGTTATCGTCAGAGCGATTGTTTCATGGCCTATTCAATACTGGCGTTGCTTCACGGTTGTTACAAACGGCCCTAGCTGCAGTAGTGACCTGACCCTGTTGTGTAACGACACCCACAGCCCTGTTAACACGTTTTAAGCTTCTGATTCCGAACTGAACCCTAAAACGAAACGCAGGGAATGTGGCATAAACGCCATCATTCCACATAACGTCTTACGAGACCCTACAGTTAAACCATCAACTGCAATAAGACTCGAAAACTCTAATTCACTGGCTCAGGAGCCTAAATCGAGAACAAGGCTGGAACGCTAAATACCCCTGCTTTGCACTGCTAAAAGCCCTGCCCTTTTGCGGGCCCAAGCGGCGGTGTTCAGGACCTTCTCCCAGGGATCGCTGTTGCAGCGGGCCTGCAGTTGTGGGGTGTAGGTGCACGGTTTGGCCTTTGCAGAGTTTGGGGCTTCGTTGACCAGTATGTTGGAGTTCGGCAGTTTGGGGCTGCTGTGACCATATGGACTGGTGCTTCGGGGTATTCAGTGTTGTTCTTAGCACGGATACGATATCTTGACAAGCCCTAAGGCCTGTGCCCTCAACCCTAACTTTCAATAGGCTCGGGCTCAGAGATTCGGCTGCGATTCGCAACCTTACAAAAACCTTACAAAACTTCTAGGGCCTAGAAGGAACCCTGTAAACATGGTTGGAATCGGGCGGTTCAGTCGATACCGATACGCATGCGGTGTTTGGCGGTATATGTATTACCGGTATTGCGGAGTTTCGGTTCGGGTCGGTAGCGATAATTACGCCATACCGAATACTCAACACACCAGCCATACCACACCAGCCGCCAACCCCACCCACCTAACTCGCCAAACCCCTAGCAATCTCAGGAATCGCTGCCTCGTAATGTGTGATGGGCACGAAGCCGTCCAAGCTGGGTATCTGCCAGCTCAAGACCTGCGAGGACCCAGGCCGAAAGCTGAGGCGCATAACAAGGGAAAGGGACCCAGAACCTCGTACTTCGACGAACTGAGGCGGAATGCTGTGATGCAAGGTTTTATAACTTTATGATGCTACATGATGGGTTTGGCTAAGTAAGCCTTAAAGGTTTATGAGGCATTTGTAAGAGTGAGTCGTACACGGCTTGACCGAACGGTTGTCCATGAGTTTCGTAAGGCTTCATAACGGCTCTTCTCAAGAGCAAAGCAACGGCGTGTGGTAGTTTCCGACCTCTGCCTCTGCCCTGAAGGCCGTCTCCCAAACTGCAAAAAAGCGAAACAACCAAACAAAAACGTCTAACAGCCCGGTTCAAGCGCATACAGGACTCGATAGCTGCACTACGGCACGACGGTATAAATATATCTGTGCAATCCATTTAAGAGCCCTCTGGCGAGCGGCCACGGTGTCGTTCGCCACGCCGCTGAGATCGAGGGGCGCGCCGGGAAGCTGCCCGGTGCTCAGATGCAGCTCCTGTCGCGCTTTGCGTCTTCTCAGCGTTCTGTACGGGTTCTCTGGGGCTTCGTGCGGTTTTTCAAGAGTAACAAGGCTGTATAGGGCGACACAAGCAGTTTGAAGTACAAGGCACCAAGCGCCTTCCTTTGAGGTTGAAGTTTCAGGCTCCTGGGCTGCAAGCGGCACGGGGTCTAGCAGTGGCAAACGCATGCGGGCTTATGCTTAACACCTTCCGAGCACTCCCGGCTCGAAGCTTCGAGGATGGATGAAGACCTCTGGGTGCGGAACACGATTGCAAATCGAATGCTACAGTTCAAGGAAACTACAGGTGGGGAGTTTAGGGTATATAGGGCTCCTATAACGCTTCTATTGGGTATATAGACCTTCTATAAGGAACCCAACGGCCCAAAGACAAGCCTTGTTCTGAAACAGACATGTCTCCCCAAAAACACAACCTTGCCATATTCGTCCCATATCCCAGGCATGCACAGCAGGTCCGTGGTGAAGTCCCCATAGAAGCCGTTGTGATTCTTCCTGGCAGCTCTGAAATCCTAAACTGTCAACCGAATTGCCCCCCCTGCTCGACGACGTCAGGCAGGCTGTCGCCCAGAGCGCTTGGAGAGTTTACGGCCCGGCTCTTGGCGTGCTTCAACACATTTCGGGATACTCGGGCAAAGATAAGAAGCGGCCTAGGGAACCGCAACATCGGCTCGATTCGAGGCCTGATGAAACATAGCACTTCTGCTGGGACTTATTCAAGCTGCTACAGACAACCCCGAACCCCTTCTACACGTCTCTTTGTAAAGCCCAGCAGCCCCGCAACAACTCCAGGTACACACGCACGCAAACTGTCGAGCTCGTTTTAAATCACCTCTTCAACGCCTTTCTTCTCTCCTTGATTCTCAGCCCAGGTTGCCGAACATGGAAATCTAAGAGTCCCGTACGTTGAGTGCTTCATGACAGGCTTATCAGGACTTCTGGAGCATAAGATGTTCAACTTGAAGAGATGCTTTGTTAAAAGGCTTTCCTAGCCTTCCAAAGGCTAGCTCTCGCAGCTTCGACTACGGCTCTCCTCCGTCACCGCAAAGGATATGCAGGCTGGGATCTTATGGGGCTTGGGGCTCCTTACCCTTTGAGGGTTGAGAAATTTAGACTTCGGCCGAGCCACAGTCGCAGCTTGAAAGCCCAGTAGGAGTTCACAGGCGTGCGCGGGAAGGTGTCCTCAGCGAGATCACATACACCAGCTTGAATTTAATACCGTAACTCCTACACCCATACCCTACTCCCTATGCCTGAACATTCGCCCACACACGAAATCACTGGCGAGCTTTGCAGCGTTCAAGGTTCGGGGGCCATTTAAGCAGGCTGTGCAGGGGGGTAGGTATCTGCTCTGACTTGCTGAATCTGCAGCTCTACCTACTCCAGCACCAGAATCTAGTCAAGTTTTGTCCTTGGTTCGCTTGATTTGCAAGGTGCATTCGGTTGCGATACCATAAAGCTCAAGCTGGGCCGGCGATGAACAGCTGGCTAAGGACGGGAGCAAACTTCGGGCAAACCGATTGCTTTCCCAGGTATATAGTTGGAAACCCATGAACGCTGAAGCAGGGCCTTCAAACCCCACTTGTCAGGACTGAAACCTGAACCAACAATCACGGAATAATCAAGACAACCTGAAACCCGTACCTTAAACTGGATGCTTCAATCACAAACAAAAGCAGCACTCTTCGCAGCGAGATCATCCGCAGCAAAGCATCAATGGCCACCGATGGCGTGACAGCTACTGGTGGATCGCCCTTAGACGCTTTGGGATTTAGCGGAAGGGGTTTAGGGAGCAGGGTTTCGGGCGAAAACTTGGAGGTCAGTACAGGGGGACACAGTAGTCGGCGCCTAATTTCGTAACTGCTAAGCTTTAATCTCCATAGCCACTCTGTGGCAGACACCGATAAGACTGCCAGAAAGCATGGGGCGACTTTTGAAGTCAGCAAGCAGGTTGAAGCAAGTTAAGACTCGAGGACCCTTCTAGTATAGCCCGTCTACGTCTCCGGAGCTCCCCAAGTGGTGTCACAAACCTAAAGGGCTGGCAATATCAATCGGCCTGGTTTTGGAATATCGAAGTAAGGGAGAGAAGCAGATGCAGGTCCAAAACGGAATTAAACTCGTGGTGTTAGACTGCTTCGAAATCCCAAAAGACGAAAGTTCTTTCGTTTGCCGGGTGAGTCTCTGTTGCTTTGAGCTTCGGGGGGAGACTCCGGCAAACCCTCCATCCTAACTACGGTTTACACTTACGTTTGAAGTCTATGGCCCTAAGAGGTTTATTACATAAACTGCTCATTATCTCATTATCATTCTTCTTATTTATTCTCCGGGTGCTAAAGAGAATCACTGTTCTTGAGATTCGATTTGCCCCCAACCCCCACCCCCCCTTTGCCCCCTTCAGAAGAAGTCTGCGCCCTCTCGGCCTCGTGGGTGTTGATCTGGAGGAGGCTCTCCCAGCTGACGTTCCCGAAGTTTGGATGAGGCTTGCCTTAAGCTGAGGATAGCTGGTGTGCGGACGGACTGCCTCAGAATGTCATGGATTTTCAAAAGTGGTTTTATGATTTTGGACGGTACTGATACTGGAATCCTTGCTTCACCTGAGGCACGAGGTGTGGAGAATTCGTGCCGTCTTGTTCTCAGGACAAGGTGCTCCGGACCTGCAACATTCCTGGTACACTTCGCCCCGATTTCGAAGGAACATGGAGTGGAGGGATCACTGCTACTACTGAAGGAACCTTGCACATGACGTGAAAACACCCCAGCTAAACCTGGTAGTGCTAAGCCTGAGTTGTAACTCCAAACGGAAAATCTCCACCGCCCTCCCCCCAGCAACAGCCTCAGACAAAAGTTCTAAATCTTAACCCCCAAGCACTAAATCCTACACCTAAGCACGCCCTAAAGCCTCAATCCCAAGCCAAAGGCCCGAGAAGACAAGGCCAAGGCACCCCAGATGTCGTATTGAAGGCCCAGCTCTTCCCAGTCGCTGCTGCCGGCGATGGCGGATGTCACTGGATCCCATGCCTTGGATCGAATTCGCTTGGCTTCGGGCTTACGGCTTAAGTTTGGGCTTGTAGGCTTTCGGGATTATGAGATTTTAGGGCTTGCGATTAGGGTTTAGGTCGAGGGTCTATGTCTATAACCAATAGGTTTAAGTCTTGAAGGGAGCCCTTTCTTCGTGTAGGCTTGAAGGTTTCGGTTTGGGCTTTCGGCTTTAGAGGGGAGGAGGGCTCCGCAGGATTCCTTGGTCTGGCAAAACCACAGGATACTTGAACTTGGGTTTATAGCCTCATGGGATGTAGGGAGTGTAGGGTTTAGGGGAAAAAATGCCCGCCATGAGGTAGAAGACCAGTGTCTATCTGGGGCGTGTACCATTACAATTAGCCAGGTGTTCGTGTAAACTTGGAACGCCACTCATGTCAGTATCAAATTAAGCAGCGGAGGTCTGATGCTTTGCTTCAGTGGTACAATACGTGTTACAACAACAACCGGAATGATGCTGCTGATGATGATGGTGATGAGGCAGTGATAAATGCAAAAAAGCAGAACACATGTTGGGAAAATGCACACTGGGATAGACTGAACGCCGACAGATTGTTCCTGAAACCTGAACCCCGGTACGTAAGGACCTGATGCTCGCGGCCCTAAACCCTACAACCTAGAACCNNCCCCCCCCCAAAAAAAAAAAAAAGGGCTGTTGGCCCGGGCCACCAGCTGCACAATGCCAGCCGTGATGTCCACGTTAGGATCTCGGACGAGCCCGCTCACGGTTCCTGTGATCGGTCGGGTTGGGGCTGCTGTTTAGGGCCTTCGGGATGATTCACACGGATGAAGGGTCAGAACCTCACACCTCGACAGTTCAATGCCCAACGGCTGCTTTCGCCAAATACAGGGGCCTTAAGCATTGTGAATAAGGCTTCGGGGTATATCATACTACGCGTATGTATATAGGAATTCCACGCAGCAGTATAAGTAGTTCTTCAAGCTTCAAGACCCGTTGAACTCAATGCAAGTGCAATGATATTAGATACAAATAATGTTAGCGTTTTCATTTCTATCCTTATATTGTTCTTATTATTATTGTTGCTGCGATTACGTTTTACCATTATCATCTTAATTACTCCTATTGCTTTTATTGGTATTACATTACCACTTTAAAGGTTTCTGACATCTGGCGGAGAGTCCCGGCCGAGGAATGCAGTAGGCTGTGGGCGACCAGTCCGACCACGCTGACACCCCGAGCTCCTTTGGAGTTTAGTGGGACGCGTAGCGTTGGAGGGCGCATAACATCGGAGTTGGCTTTAGGAACCCTAACCCCTAAACCCTAAACCCTATTTGGTTCAGGGTTTAGGAAGCAAGATCCATGTGTAGGATTTGGGTTCAGGTTTGTGACAGGTTCAAGCAGGGGTTGTGACTCTGGGCTTGTGGGATTTCCAAGACTTGTGGGGCCGAGGCCTTGGGGGTTTGGGGTCGAGGTTCGAAATGTCCAGGGCTGCCGGCAACTTGAGAAAGCATGCGTCTGCAAGTACTATGCGCTATTGAAGTTTGAAGCCCTTCCGCTTCTAGGTTTTTGGCTGCTTGCCGGTGGGAAGTGCATGACTACACCAAGGATCCCACAGTCTCGCATACATGTAGATCCCTTATTTCTGAAATTTGCCGCAGCACGTTCTCGGCGCGGATCGCCGCACGGAAGTGCCTGCCCATGCAACTTCAGTTGCTTCGGAACTATGGTCGTGGCTCTGCAAACAATTAAAACAAGCTATGTTGTGGTTTTGCAGGGACTACCGAAGAACCATTATTAGAGAGTGACTAGACATACAACCACCTCGACGAAAGCCCCTTCTGCATTCGCTGCGATTTGCCGCCCTCCGCACAACACAGGCAAGGAACCATTAACACGTCCGACTAAGGATGTGCCTTGCCAAGAGCTTAGAGTCCTTCTGTTTCGTGGGCCAAAATCCTAAGCCCGAGATCTAACATTCCAAAGCCTTCTGCATTTCTGCAACAAAAGTCCTGAACCATGAGTTGCTCTTTTGCAGCCGCCAGCGCCAAAAAATCCCCCCCCCCCGGACAAAACTCTCCTTGAACCCCTCGAGAACCCTTGAGGCTCTTTATTGCAGAAGAGAGCCCTCTCTCTCCTAAACCCTAAACCCTAAATCCTACTCTCTCTGCTTCTGGTTCCTCGTTGGGGATACATTAAAAATGATCATTTTTTTAATCCTTATTGGGTTTTATTATAACAAAAATGCAAAATTGTAGCCAACAAGGACCCAGTGCTTCCATCAGCTTCTAAACCCCTAAACCTAAACCCTAAACCCCCAAAACCCTAAACCCCTCAGCCGAAAAAAAAGAAAGGGGGCGGAAGAGAACAGGGGCCTCCCGTAGACCAGCTCGGGCCAGGAGTCCGAGTCCACGGAGAGCTGCAGGCCGAGGCGCGGCTCGTCGAAGGAGCCGTTCAGGATCCACACCTCCTCGACCTCACTTAGGGCTTTTTGGGGCTTTGGGGGTTTAGGGGTTTGGGGAGTTTGGGGAGTTTGGGGGTTTAGGGGAGTTTGGGGTTTTAGGGTTTTGGGAAGTTTAGGGGTTTAGGGTGTAGGGTTTAGGGTCATAACATCGTATTAACAATCATGGCTAGTACATGTAATGATAATGGTAATAGTGGGCATACTGGCCATAGTGGTTATATCATATCGTAATGAATAATGACAATAAAGTGATGGAAACACTGATAACCAAGAAGTGCAACACAGGAACCACAGCTGCATCCAAGAGCTTGAGTGTCTCCCAGGGTAGGGAGGGGCCTCTCCGAGGACTTGGGGGCTCAGCGAGTCTTATGAGAGTGTTTAAGAGACCCTAAACCCTATAAACCCTGCTGCAAGTTTAGAAGTCGCCGGGGGAGGGAGGGGTTTCAGACCTGCCAAGAGATGAATGCTTAAAAGAAAAAGCCCTTCTGGAAGGGAGCTGGGGAGAAGACACAGGGCAACCATACGCAGGAGCCCACAAGTTGGACTTAAGATTAGGACTTTTAGGGTTTATAACGGTTTAGGGTTTGGGGTTTAGGGATAAGGGTTCAGGGTTTAGGGTTTAGACAAGCCATGCCGCAAGCAAAGAAGTCTCGTTGTCTGATGCTTCGAGCTTGAACTCGTAGCTGTGCACCAGCCTTCCATTCCTCAGTAGAATCAGGCTTTAGGGTTTACGGGTTTAGGGTTTATAGGGGTTTGGGCTTTAGGGGTTTAGGGGTTTAGGGTTTAGGGTTTAGGGTGATCTTGAGGTCTTGTACTCCCTAGCCATAACAGCAAGAACCGAAAGTCTAGGGATCAGGGCACCCGAAGTGCAGCGTTCGATACTGCCCTCAGAAAGTCTCCCTCAACGAGAAATGACTTGCGAGGGATTATTGGGGTCTTGAAGGATTCGAACGTAGGAGTTTTGGTCGTGCAGTCAATAAACTCTGCCGCGGGATACCAGCGCCAGTTGAGGCTGCAATTGTCGGCGTCTTCCAGCCATGGCGGCTGCACGGTCGGCACGGTGCCAACAGAGATCTCTGCAATGTCGCTGAGAGGCCCGGCACCAAACCTGGTTCATAGGATTTCATAGGTCATAGGTGCAGCAGATTTTTAAGACTGTGACACCCCCGCCCCTGTCAAGGGCTGCATCACAGACTCCCGAGTCACTCAATCCAGCGTCCCTTCTTCGAGAACTTTGTTGTATCTGCCTGTTCGAGCCCGAAGCAACTTGTACTGGAAGCCCTTGTATGCCTCCCTAAACCCCAAGGCTGCAAAACAAATGAAGAAGAAGCCAGGTTCCAAGAAATCCCGCCCTGCTTCGCTATAACCCCGAGTTGGCGAAGCGGACCCTTGACGTCTGTCAAGACCTGCAGGAGCTCTGGGGAATTGATACAGCCCCTTATATAAGCTGGGGAGCGCATAAGAGCTTGGGACTGGAGGTTAGGGCCTGGACCTTCTCCGTTGCTCAGGAAGTAGAAGCATTTTTGCGATGCGAAGTGTTTGGGTAAAGCTACCAGTGGATCTTGGAGGGCCCAACCAGAAGCAGGTTGTGGTGTTTGGTTGAAGCATGCAGGGGTCCAACACTCGTCCGGGCAGCTGATTCAAGGCTCGCACTTGGAAGCGGTAGAGCGTGTCCGGCGTCAGGGCCGACACCGAACAGCCAGTAGCATCGGGCACCAGCGAGACGCTTACGAGATCCTTGCGTCAAAAAAAGGCGTGGAGAACTCAAAGGTGCTCGAGTGAGATGTGTGTGCTTCACCTATCTCGACTGCTTCATGCGGGCTCCGGAATTATCGAGAAGCACGTCAGGTTCGGACCATGCCCAAGAGACCGCAAGAATCGCTGCTAAATGCAATCAGCCGTCGCATGTGTTGTTGACACAATTCGTGGTGGCGGTGCAAGACGAGTCGGGCTCCGTGCGCATCCTGGTTCCTGGGCCGTCGTCCCTGTACCTCGGTCCGTCGGTGCTGGGACGTATAATTCCCTTATCAATCGACGTCCTCCCTGAATAGGACTCGCTGTGGGTCCCGCTGTTCTGAGGCTGTTCTGTTCTTTGAAGGCGGGGTCACTGTCGTGGGCATGGGCAGCGTGATTCACAATGTCACAGACTGGCCTTCTAACGAGTAATGGCAACAAGAAGCTGGAAGAGGCCAAGACTTCACAGAACACTCACCACCATCTTAATGGTCCCAGCTTCGGTATGGCTGCAGACCAGGATGGAAAGCCGGCGTGACCCGCAGCAAGAAGCTACACACAGAAACGTCTGAATTTCAGACTAAGGTTTTACTTTACAAGGTTTTGGCAATTTCTATACTGCTATAAATAACAATGAGGAGGTCGATGGAAGAGTACTACTAAATATTCAGACCCGGAGGCAACCCCTAAACCTGGACATTAAAACCCCATCATGGAACCTTACAGTAAACCCGCCTACACCTCAGCGCCCCCCCCCCCCCCCCC
>CAJNJA010081218.1:2228-20919 GCA_905231915.1 Symbiodinium necroappetens | reverse complement strand
GTAGTTCCTTTTTCGGGTTCATATTTAGAATCCTATAAGGTAGTCCCAAAAAGGAACAACTAAGGAGCCTATGGGTATTTTCCACACGGATGAAACTCTCAGGCAAAATGATTCGATGGTCGTAGGAAAGACTCCGTCGGTGATGAGATTTCATACCCTGTTCCAGTATAACGAAGCGCCAGGCTTTTTCCAGGATGTGCCCATCGTCCCTCGTCTCATCAGTCTCCGCGGCTGAGATGAAGCCAGCATTTACCCGAGGCATCAGGGTTGCACCAGTAGGGTCCATGACGACCAAGCAGAAATGCCTGCTGAAGGCAGTGCAGTTACCCAAAGGGTCCATGTACCCAAATAAGATATACTTTGGCTTTAATGTAGTCCCTATATAGATACTTCAGGGCCAATGTATATACGATTTAGGTACATGGACCCTCAGGGTTATGTCTCTGCTCATGAGCCCAGACGTATCTGGCGATGCCGAGAAAGCAGCTGAGCTTTAAGGCAGGCTGCGAGGAGTGTCGCCGGGTAACACTAGACCTTAAAAAGCCCTAAACCCTAAACCCTAAGCCCTAAAAACCCTTAAACCCTAAACCCTAAAAGGCCTTAAAAAGCCTGAAAACCCTTAAAAGCCCTAAACCCTGAACCCTAAAAAGCCCAAAACCCTAAACCCTAAAAGCCCTAAACCCTGAGCCCGAAAGACCACAAGGTCCGCTCGCACTACAGAGTGCGGGCCTTGGCCCGGCTTTCTGCAAATCCGACTGCGGAGTCTAGGGTTCGCCGTTTGGGGTCCTTAGGGTTTAGGGGGTTTTAGGGGTTTAGGGGTTTTTAGGGTTTAGGGACCGTAGGGGTTTAGGGTTTAGGGTTTAGTTTAGGGTTTAGGGTTCGCCGTTTGGGGTCCTTAGGGTTTAGGGGTTTTTAGGGGTTTAGGGGTTTGAGGAGGTTTAGGGTTTAGGGTTTAGTTTAGGGTTTAGGGTTCGCCGTTTAGTTAGGGTCCCCAGTTTAGGGTTTAGGGGTTTAGCGGTTCAGGGTTTCCTTGTGCTGCTTGGGGATCCATGTTCATCTTTATGGTAATGCGAAATGTAGGATCTATCAAAATTATGAAACTGCGGCTTTATGATGGGTTGCCAAACGTTGCAAACCCTCAAATCTAAACCCCCAGACCCTACACGAGGTATTGGGGAATCCTTTCCGCATCGTCCGGTCTAGTCTTGAAGTCTTGGAGTCCTGGGGTTCACTGCTTGAGGCTTTGCATAGGGCTTTGGGGTTAGTTAAAGGTTTAGGGTTTTAGGGTTAATAGGGTTTATAGGGTGTAGGGTTTAGGGTTTATAGGGTTTAGGGTTTAGGGTTTATAGGGTTTAGGGTTTCGGGTTTAGGGTTAGTGCAGACGGATCTATGCAAACCTCAGCACCAGCAAGACCCCGTGACCCAGTGGCGGTGGTGGCGGTAGCAGTAGCGGTAGCGGCAGCTGCAGCGGTAGCGGTAGCTGTCGTGGTAGTGGTGGCAGTAGCAGGAGCAGGTGCAGTAACAGCAGCAGCAGCCACTAGCAGCACCAGTTCCAGCACCAACGCCAACACCAGCGCCAGCAGTAGTAGCAGTGGTAGCATAACAATGACAGCCATAAGGATCACGGTAGTAGCAACACAAAATATACTTAATATAGGGGCCTTACTCATTAGAATGAGGTTTTGAGGTACATTACCGTATATTTAAAATCAGGACCCCCTAAAAAGGTATTGGCAATTCTTAAGGCCCCCCAAAATTACTTGAGCTCTGAGTTTCAATTCGGCCTGCCCTAAACCCTAAACCCTAAACCCTAAACCCTAAACCCCTAAACCCCTAAACCCTAAACCCTAAATCCCTAAATCAATTCGGCCTGCTTGCAGCCCTTGAAAGGCTTCACGGTAAGCTTGAGCTGCTCCTTTCTAGTCTCGTCACCTCGGCTGAGCCCTCAACCCTAGAGCTTAGGGGTTTGAGGCTTATAGGCCTTAAGCGGTATAGGGCTACAGGGTTTAGGGCTTAGAGTTTAGGGTTTAGAGCTTAGGGGTATAGGGTTTGGAGTTTAGGGTGGCTGAAACTCCTACTCAGGCCCGAAACAAACATGATGGGAATGGCATCAAAGCTGATTGGACAGTTGCGCGGCTTCTGCAAGCCCGAACGCCTAAACCCAAGAAAGCAACGCTTTTCTAGTTGAATGCTAAGTCCTACTGTTGATGATATAAATCCCGCATTACCTTAAGGACCCTAAACTACTGTTGATGATCAAAATCCTGCACTACCTTAAGGACCCTAAACTATGGGAATTATGGTACATTCCTTATTATGGGTAATGCAGGATTTTGATCATCCACCGTATGGGAATAGTGGTATATTCCTTATTAGGGGTAATGCAGGATTTATATCATCAACAGTACCCTTCGGCTCTGAATGAGCTCTGGGCCTCCAACTAACAGATTGCAGGTTCAGGAATTTCGGGCGCTACCTCCCCACTACAGGCCTCGGGTTCGGGTTTAGGCTTGAGGGCTTTTGGGGGCTGAGGCTTCGATGTGGGGCATATCTTCGGGGCTTGGCAGAGACTCTTCCCGCTTGGAAAGGCTAGGGTTCAGGGTTTAGGGTTTAGCGTGCAGGGCCCACCGACTATCGAAGCCTATGGATAAGATCTTCAAAAGGAAGCACAGACAGAAAACATAACAGACACTTCAGGCCCAAACGGACCCTGTATACGACTTTCCCCGCAACGTCAGCCTCGCTCCCGGTTATAAAATCGGCAACGCTGCCATAGAACCAAAGCTCGATTTCCCGATGTATCTCTAACCCCTCAAGCTGATTTCTTGCAAAGAATTAACACAAAGGACTGACCCGCCCGCCCACCCACCCATGCCCCATCCTTCCTGGGAGCCGGGCTCAGAGGATGTTTCACGAGGTGCAGGTGGCGCACCTCTAGAGAAAGATCTTCAGGGATTACGGCTTGGCGGGGCTTCGTGCTTGAGGCTTTTCGATCAGGGATTCGTGGGTCTCAGAGCATAGGGGTTAAAACCTCCCAGCCGCAGCGAAGACAACAACTGCGACCATGTGCTATATGTACTGCAACTAGACATGACTGTTGGAGCTGCTGCTGATTCTGCTGCTGCTCCGGCTACTGATACTGCTCGCATAACTACTCTTGTTAGAATGGCGTGCCAAACTTAGACGCGGTAATGATGCAGCAGCAGCTGCTGCTGCTAGCAATTCACATATGATTTGCTGCATGATGGCAGTAATGAGGGTGGTTACTCTTGCTGGCGATGGTGATGATGATGATAATAATAATAAGAATTAACAATCATAACAATCATAATCATGATGGCGATGGTAGTGATGATGGTGATTCTGACGAGAATGATGATGATGATGATGCTGATGATGATGGTGAACAATGAAGATGAACATGAAGATAACGATGAAAATGAATATGAATAATTACGAAAATAGTGATGGTGATGACGATGATGATATGATGATGATGATGATGATGGTGATAGCGATGATGATGATGGTGGTGATGATGATGATGATGGCAGTGGTAGTGGTATGGATGAACATGAGTAGGGCCATTGTGCAAGAAGCCGAAAACATGTATCCCTTAAAGGCTCAGGGATTTCCGATTTAGGGTTGAGGTTTGAGGTTTAGGGTCTAAGTTTACGGCTTCAGCGGTGTAGTGTTTAGGGTTCAGTAATTTAGGGTGCGGGGGTTGCTTGCGTGAGAAATGGCGGGACCTGAACACGGCGAATTGTTGTTGGATTGACCCGTAAGCTTCCCCCCCTCCCCAAAGCTGTCAGGCTTTGAGAATGCGATGTCACGCGCTAAACCCTAAACCCCAACCCCAGTACCCTGAACCCTATGCACTCAATTCCAACCCCTACACCCTGAACCCTACATTGAGCCTGGCCAAAGCGAAAGATGTAGTCAGTGTTCCAGGCCACCTCTTGGGAAACAAGGCTCATATGGTAGGGGTTTAGGGTTCAGGGTTTAGGGTTTAGTTTTTAGGGTTTAGCGTTAAGTATAGGCTTGATGGTCCGCAAACCCCAGCTTCAAATTTGTGGGCTCAGGTGAGCGCCTTGGGAAAAGGGGTTGAGGGTTCATGAACCTTTAAACTGTGTCTCGGGAGACTCCATTTTTGGAGACGTTTTCGCTGCTGTAGGCTCTTCGCAGCTTAGTGCTTCAAGGCCTGGTGGTTGCACGGCTAGGGGGTTTAAGGCGCCCTTGCAGGTATTATCGGTTCTGTAATAGGGTGCCCCTTAAAAGGTAAAGATACTAGGGCTACTGGCCTAAGACCTCGCGGCGTTAGGAGTCCAAGTCATGGGGTTTCTAATATTTGATCGTCAGAGCAGAGACTTCTCATGGCTATGGGTGATTTAGGTCGGGGTGCAAGGGTTTAGGGTTTAGGATGGAGCTCTGATATCCTTAACACACTTGGGGAACCTTCATAATTACAGCTAAACCCTAAGCCCCAAAACGCTTGGTACCAACGGAAAGAGAAGCCTTAAACGGACCCTCGAGGTTCTTGTGGGCTCTGCGTCGTTTGGGGTCCCAGTTGGGGCCCAAAAGAGGCCGGGCCTGGATCCGCTGGGCCAGCGCATGCCGATTCTCACAGGACACCTTCTGAGGTTTAGGGTTTGGGGCGTTTTAGGGCTTTTAGGGTTTAGGTCAGTGGCTTTTGGAGTTTAGGGTTTAGGGCGTTTTGCGGTTTAGGTCAGTGACTGTTGGGGTTTTGGGGGGGTGTGTTCCTAAGGGAAATTCTCAGAAACCGTACGTCTAGCCTTGGGGTGGCCCCTCAACAAGGATCCTGAAAGCAAGCGATCGAAAATCAGAAACCTCGACAGCCCTGCATGCCACCCCGCTCAGAAAACATACAAAGGGATCTTGCGACCAAGGGGACCAGAATGTCCTCATATGACAACCCCGATGGAGCCCCGAATAGCTTAGAAACTCAGAGATCTGCAGGCAAGGGCCCATACATACATATATATATATATATACACACACATACATACATACATACATACATACATACATACATCCATGCATACACACATACATACATACATACATACATACATACATACATACATACATATATATATATATAGAAGTATGTGCGAATTTGAAGGCAGGCACACCCAGGGAGAGCCCAACACCCCCTCACTCAGGACTAGTATGCAGTAAACTCTGAAGATCGCGCAACGTTTAGAGACATTGGTTCTTAAGATACGCTGAAAGCCTTAGTAGCACTATGAACTCCCTCTAAACAGCGACAGTTCCAACACTCTCAGAAACAGGAGACACCAGTGTAAACTCGAAGTAATTGCATCCTCGTTCGACAGGACACCAATCTCAAAAAAAAACAGCATTGCATATAGGCTCAGACAGCCTGATTGGTCTTTTGCGTCTTTTTAAAACAAGTCTTATGGAACCGTCAGGAATTGCATTACGAAATTACTTGGTCCCCCTATGAACATCTGAGGAGTTTTTAAAGTTCATACCCAGAAGCCTGAATCCTAAACACGAAACCATACAGAAAGGACTGTCCTGGGGCCTGCGTTTTTGCAGTATAGCTATTTTGTATAGAGTACGATAACCTTTGTGGCACGACCAGAAAACCAAATTCCGCAACCCTAAATCCTAAACCCGAAACCCCAAAAAAACGAGGAAAACACCGGCTGGGTCTGCGCACGATTAGCTTGTCGGCTTTCCAGGCCATTGCTCCAGCTTCACCTCAGGTAATATGAGGGCCTTACCAATTTTTGCAAGAGTTCCTCTAAGGTTCCTTTTTAAAGGGTTATTATAAGGGTTTTATGATGTAGGGGCCTCAAGAATGCACATAGGGTTTTGCGGGAATACCTTTGTGTAATTTCATTAAGGTGTGCTTTGAAGGCCTTCGCCTGAGGTGTTACGCCTTCTCCGGGACGTCCACCCGACCCTAAACCCTAAACCCTTTTGCTGTTGAGGGCCTCTCAGAGAGGTGTTTCTGGCTCTTGTCATAAGTGTGCTGGAATTAGAGAGAAGAGAAGGGTTTACGGATTTGAGTTTCGGGGTTCCGGGCTTAGGCTGTAGGAGCCTACGTAGGAACGTTTAAAGGAAGATGGTGATCCACCCTAAACCCTAACCCTAAACTGTCGAAGTCTCAAGACCGAGCTAAGACCCAGACTGAGGACGAGGGCCATGTCGGTGGTGTTCTCCGAATCCTTCCGTGGAATTCCTTTAAGGCTTACTTCGAGGATTCCTGTAAGGCTTTAAGGGCTCCTCTAGGGGTCCTTTAAGGCTTAAAAGGACTGGGGTTCTAGCAGGGATTTAGGACCTTTGGCTTTGGGAGGGTGCCGGGTTGATTCCGTTCCTTTAAACACGGAACTCCTGAGGAAGCCGTAAGAAGAACGCCTTGTTCTCAAGGCCTCCAAAAAGAGCCGCTCCATGACCTCTACGCCCTACGCATTCCGAGAGCCAATGCCTGTACTTCTGACATGCCCCGGGGTCAAGATCTCCAGATACCGCGCTTCCGACGGCTCGAGACATGGCGTCGGCAATCTCTAGTGCAAGAACCTAAGGGTTTTCGTCCTAAACAGCAAGCTTCCCAAACTTCAAGCTCCTCCACCATCGACCTGATGAGGGCAAAGTAGACCTCTCCACCTGCCCAGAAGCAGAACAGTCATCGGCACTGCTTGTGCAAGAACTTTTGGTGCCGGTACCGATCTCGTACTGATGTCATCGTCGTCGCCGGCGGCAGGGTCATCGGCGTAGTCGCTACCGATATCGTCGCCGTCGTGTGGCGGCGGATAAGCCCTACAAAAACCACGGATTCCAGAGCCTCTGGGACCACCACGGTGGGATCCCAAACTCCAGGCCCCAAACCCCAAGCTCTTCCCAAGAAGCCCCAAAGGCTAAAGGGGCCCTCAGGAGCCCAAGAGTAAAACCTGCATCGCCGGCCTGCATCGCTGGGGTAGAGCCTCGAACACATCCAGAAGAGAAATGAACACTTCTAATTCAAGGCAGCAGGGCTCAGGCTTGAGGTGAGGGCGCAGATGGTGCAGGGCTTGGAACTTGACTGCATTTTGAGGCGGTTGAGCTGGTGTGAGCCCGAAGCTCGTCCAGGACCCCGGCCCACCGAGATTTCGGCGGATGAGGTAAAGAGCATGCTTGCCGACACCAAGGAAGCACCTGTGTCAGCTTCCGTTGGGTTCAAGGCTTGCGGCGGGATACCATCATGGAGAGTGCCGGTCTTTGGGCTTGGGGCTGAGAGGGAGGCTTTAGGGTTTAGGGTAATCGCGACCCTGACGAATGTCAACCCTAGGCAAACCCGAACCTCAACATCCAAGCTCCAAAACTGACCATCCCTACACCTCCATTGTGAACTCATCTGTAAGCAAGTAAGTATGTAAGTTCTATGTACCTATGTATGTATGTATGTATGTATGTATGTATGTATGCATGCATGCATGTATGTATGTATGTATGTATGTATGTATGTATGTGCGTGCATGCAGGCATACACACATACATACATGCATACATACATACATACATACATACATACATACATACATACATACACACACAGACATACACACACAGAGAGACATGTGTGTATGTATGTATGTATCTGTGTATATATATATATACATGTGTGTGTGTTTATATGCGTGTATATATATATATGTATACCTATCTATATATATATATAAACATACACATATGTATGTATGTCTGTATGTATGTATGTATGTATGTATGTATGTATGCATGTGTATATATATATATGTGTGTGTGTACATGCACATATTACGGACTATAGGATGATATTTCCACGAAGTACTCAAACCACCTTATTGAACTGGGAAGTTAGCAGGGGAGGAGTCCCGCCAGGTGCAAGTCTCACACTAAGCCACTTGAACTTCGCATGGTGGAGCAGCTCTAGACCCTAAACCCTACATGCTAGGGTTTTCCCAGAGAACCCAATACCCCTTAATTAAGGAATGCACCTTAAATTTTATGGGCCTTAATATTATGATTTAAAGTAAACTTGCCGTAAATGCGGGGTATTGGGCTCTCTGGGTTGGCTTTTCGGGATTACGGCCTTCGGTGCGAAGAGAAAGCATATGAAGACCAGCGCCCGCCTTAAACCCTAAACCCTGATCCCCTGAACCCCTCAACCCTGAAGCTTCGCCCTTCGGGTGTAGAGCTCGCAGTTCAGGACTGGATTCATGTACGACTCTGCAAAAGACCTGGCCACGGAATCTCGGAAAGCTTCAGCACACCACACGCTGTATCCTAAGCACGGGACCCTCAAGAATGAAAAAGCTGAATGCCCTGAATTCCTGAAGTCTAATTTTCCATATAAACCCGAGACCCTGTTGTAGACCTAACCCCATGGGTGGCGCCAGACGTCGTGACCGGCGGCCCTGAAATTCACCTGGCTTTATGTTTTCTCGACCGTGAGAAGCAGTAGGGAAACGGCAGGCGTTCGAGCTTTGGGCGGCTAAGGGCCTAGAGCTGAACAATACAAAAGCTCTGAGAGTTTCAAGGATATTCCCGGTGGAACTCAGGTTTACAGACTTCGCAGATTGAATCGCAATGCTTTTGAAGGCAGGACGCACAGAAAACCATAACAACCATTCACCCCTTACCTGCGTGATGCCGGCACTCCGAAGGAACAGGGCTCCGAAGTTTTGAGCGGGCCTGAAGGAAGAGTTTCAGAGACTATAAGGAAACCTCAAACAGAGACAGGATCCTTAATATGAGCACCCAAGCTACCGGCTTAGGGTTTTGGCCCCCTAACAGTTGACTTGCAGAAACCCCCCTAAACCCCAAACCCTAAACCCTGAACCTAAACTGCCCTACACCCTAAAACCCTAATCCCTAATCCCTAAACCCTAAAACCCTAAACCCCAAACCCTAGACCCTAAACCCTGCATCCTGGCCCAGCGGCCAGCTCAAAGTAGCGTAGGTGAGCTTTGGTTCGCACAGCCTTAGCTCTGGCTCCGTGACGGATCGGGATTTCCTCGAAGTATCAAACTTTAGGGAATACCCATAGGCTCCCAAGTAGTTCCTTTTAGGGTTCATATTTAGAGTCCTATAAGGTAATCCCAAAAAGGAACTACTAATCAGCCTGTGGGTAGGCCAAGGCCTGACCAGCTAGAATATGGGAGTTAGGATTACGGGGATTATTGGGGATATAGACCCTCTCAATAAGGCCCCTTTTAAGAGAGCCACAAGTAGGGTTGAGAAGGGCCCCCTTTTAAGGGGCCTCCCTAATACTACCTAGGAGAATATGGCTTTGGGTATCTTCAGATCAGATCTAGCTGTCGTTTTGGGGTCTATTACCGCAATACAGCAGAAGCCCAAAAGTTGGAAACACAATAGCCTCATTCGTCAAGAGTGTATAGGGAATCCCAGCACGAACTGTCCTTAACCCGGTTTCCAACTTTTGGGGGTGTATTGTCATGGTTTTGGGCTATGGTACAATGCTGTTGTGGCTTTCACAACCAACCTTGCAGTGTCTCCCCATAGCTTCTGCTACAGGGTCTATACCAAGGGGTCGGAGCCTTGGGTTTAGGGCTTGTTAAGGTAAGCAGCAGTACTACTCCAACGATGGTGGCGGTTGCCAACCCTACTGCTGTGGCGACCCAGACAAGAAGTGTCCTATGAGAAGTCATGACGCGTATTACCAAAACTGAGATCAAGTTATTTCTTGATGGTATCCCCAAATGAGATCGCCCGTGTATATACAGAGTATACAGAGTGACCAGCTGCAACGAAAGCGGCAAAGAGCAGTAGTGAGCCCTAATTACGATATCACTCATCGAATCCAGCAAAATACCCATAGGCTCCTAAGTAGTTCCTTTTTGGGATTACCTTATAGGATTCTAAATATGAACCATAAAAAGGAACTACTTAGGAGCCTATGGGTACCCTTACTGTCCTGAGCCAGCCGGATGCAGAATCCATCCCCCAAGTCTAAACTCTCCGTTTAGGGTTTAGGGGTTAGGGTTTAGGGGTTAGGGGTTTAGGGTTTTAGGGTTTTAGGCCTTTTGGGCTTTAGGGTTTAGGGTTTAGGGGTTAGAATTTAGGGGTTAGGGGTTTAGGGCTTTAGGGCTTTAGGGTTTAGGGTTTAGGGGTTTAGGGCTTTAGGGTTTTAGGGCTTTAGGGCTTTAGGGTTTAGGGTCCATCCGTTCAGCTTTCAACCCCTCGGGCGCGAGCCAGCGCTTGCAAAGATGTCGGATCGACAGACATTTGCTGCGTCCTTGGCAGGGGAGGGTGTACACTGCACTTCCTGTAGAAGTCCTTGACAGTTTTTCTCCACCCACCGATTCCACTACCTTCACCTGTCATCATCGATAGCATCATCGGAATACCCGCAATTGCACTGTCACCATATGTCGCGGTGACCATCGCCCAACTCCTCACCGTCAGGACGGGCATATCATTCATCATCTCCGTTTTTGGTGTTTATCATAATCACTTGCGCGCAGTACTCCATGTGATCTAGCAAAAGCTATTGTCGGCTATGGGTATAGCGATGCCAAAACATCGCCTCAACCTCAGTGCTTAGTCCAGGACGCCAGCTTTGGGCACGCAGCGTCGCACGACCATGAGGCACCTTGCGCAGCTGGGCGTCTAGCGTTGACGCAGTGGTTTCAAGATTTTGAGGTTTAAGATCGGAGTTTAGGGTTGGGACGAAGGCTGTTCGGTCCTGCATTAACGGTCACCCTTGTCCACCCTAAACATGCGTTTATCGTCTATGCCACTGAACCAATAAATGCAGTTATAACAAAACCTTTGGCTTGAAGCTCACACGACTGGAAATGGGTAGTTTTCGAAAATAGCGTCCCGGCACCCTTACTTGGGGGATCCTAAACGGGACCGTCATTTAGAGAACGGGCCATATGACAGTACCCATAGGCTCCTAAGTAGTTCCTTTTTATGGTTCATATTTAGAATCCTATAAGGTAATCCCAAAAAGGAACTACTTTGGAGCCTATGGGTAATCACATGTAATCACCACCACCTCGACGACGACCGCGTAGAGGGTCGTTGATATGATTCAGGCTCCGAGGCTCCGAAGTGTCGGGCACTTTGGGCACTTTGGGCTTTAGGGGTTTTGGGGGTTTTGGGTTCAGAGGTTCAGGGGTTTAGGTCTATAGTTTAGGATTTAGGGTTTAGGGTTTAGGTCTAGGCTTAGGATTTAGGGTTTAGGGGTGTGCGGTTTATGTGAGAGAACGATCGAGGATGTCTCCAAACAACACTTCCAACAGGAAGATTCCAAAGCAACTGCCGACACCCCCAAAGTTCAAAACAAACCCTAAACCCTAAACAGGCCCTAAACCCTAAGTCCTAAACCCTAGACCCAAAACCCCAAAACCCCAAACCCTAAACCCTATAAAACCCTACAAACACTGGAGACAGGGACACACCAACAGCAAGAAGGGAGCTGAAACCATACACCATGAGCCCATAATGATAACCAGCGCAATCATAATCTCTAGCACTTTCAGAGAATCCTACTGACAACAAAAAACATACAAAAAACTCAACGACATTAATCCCTGGTAACATTATATAGTAATGTTACAGTTAGCATCATAATGATACTTCCACTGCAAGTACGCTAGCGAAGCTTAGCCTCCTGGATCTTAAGTCCATTGGCCCTTAGCCCTGCTTCAGGGCACCGCCTTCCCTTTAGGGTTTAGGGTTTAGGGTTTAGGGGTTTAGGGGCTGAACCACCATAAACCCTTCAAATCCCTCCGAGAACTTCACACATCCTGCGGGGAAGAGGCCGAACCCCCAAAAAGGATTGCCAGGAAAAGCAAAGCTCGAAATCAACCCTTGCAAGAACCGTTTGGCAGGCTGTGCGAATAAAGTCCTAGAAGTAGTATCCACCCATGAGAGACAAAGTAACCTTTCATCTCTAAAGCGAAGACAAGAAAGCTGTCCAACAAAGCTATTATAAGGCCCGAGCCCGCTAGGCGGTGGCTCAAAGGAGCAATGCGAATGGGACGTGGCGAGGTACAGGATCAGGAGTTGGGCACTTTTGGGTTTGGGGGTGTGGGCTTGGGCTTAGATGCGTCGACATCGTTGGGATTCTTAGGGCATCTTGGGGTGTACGGCTTCAGGGGCTTCTGGTTCACCCGTTGGTGAGAAAATCTGCAGATTCGGCTTGGGCACAAGGCACCGCAGGTTCAGCGGAGAATCTACACCCTTACACGGCCGTCACGGCTCGGGATGCGGGAGGTGAAGGTGCGAAAGATAAGGATTTTGGACCAGGTTTCGCCTGCAAGGTTAAGGGTTTACCCAAAGGCTCCTAAGTAGTTCCTTTTTGGGATTACCTTATAGGATTCTAAATATGAACCATAAAAAGGAACTACTTCGGAGCCTATGGGTAGTAGGGTCCCAGGGACTATTGGTGCGCATCGGCCTTTTCCCATTCGGGTGCAAGCTTCTTTGGTGAGGCTTCATGTTTCTGACATTGCTGCAGCTGAGCCGAACGCGTCAGGCGATCTGCAAACAAGCCTTCCTTGTTTAGGGTTTAGGGTCTAGGATCTGGCACATTTCAAAAAAAGCAGTGTCAACATCGTCATAGCTTAACAGCTACAAGGGACAAACGGATGCAAACAGCGATGGGCACTGCAGCTTGCACTCATCCAAAAATCGCAATGCAAAATACAGGAACATGTTTACCCCGTGCCTCGTTGTTGTCTAGCTTGAGGGTCAGCAGATGCGGCAATCTGGCCAAAGCAAGGGCTTCTCACGATCAAGGATGGGTTCCGACTCCTGCTACTTACCTGCCGTGCCACGACAACCACTTCTACTTCTATGCTACTACAGATAGTACTACGAAGAGAAACATAGCAGCGATGACCCTGGTAGTAGTCGCGGACATTGGCAGTAGTCAATGTCGCGACGATGACTACCTCGGTGAGGAAGACGACCAAGCCCTTCTACCACCACTGTCATGATAAATGTCCAAGTACCTAATTTCCATGTACTCCCCAACAAGTAACCTACTTAACTACTGTCACACACCCGAGGACCGAGATATTGGGTCCGTTGGACTCTTCCTGAAACAGTTGCGAAAGTGAAAGCTGATCTACACCGACTGTCGGGCTTGCCCTGTGCCTATGCCCTAGCCATCCCTAGACACGAGGTTTGGGCTTCAGGACAAGCCTCGACGCAAACTCCGCACCCCGAGGGCTCAGCGTAACTAGGTGGCGTGTGCACTCCAATTCAGGTGCTGCACGCCATAAATCAGTTTACGGCCTGCAGCTGCTGGGAGACAGCGTGCTTGCAGCTTTGTTTAAGCTTCACAAGCCCCCATTCCAAATCCTGTGCCCCTGTCCGAAACCTCTCAATAACTACATCTCTTGCGTCTTAATCCACGCGCCTACACCCTTGAACCACGAAGCCCGAAACCCGAAAGCCAAAGCACTTGTGGAAGAAGCATTTGCAAGAGGCCCTGTCATGTCGGGCAGGCTTCGTCAATGCGTCGATGCTGTTGAGCCTGGAGCGCAAGTGGGGGATAGGGAGTCCAGTTGGTTCTTAGTTTTTGAGGGGCTAAAGTCGTAAGATTCAACACCGTGTAGGGTCTGAAGGAAAGATTTCTACTCAGGGCTTAGGGCTCGAGGTTGCCGACGCACTTTCTGTTCATTCATCACCTCCATTGACTGACAACAACTCCTGAATACAGAGAAATATGTTACGTGCTTTGCATAGCTACATGAGAACATAATTGGTTGTGCACATACGTATGTATGTATCTTTGCTCGCACGCAACTATACATGTAGTCAGTGATGAATGCATGCCTGGTTGCCGGTCTGTCTGTCCGTCTGTGCGCCTGCAGGCCTACATGGGTGCACGAATGCATGCGTGGCTGCATGTATGACTATATGCCAGTCTACAAATAAATATAAGTAGATTAGATGCTAATATGCATGTATGTGTGCATGGATGTAGGAGATGTGGGAGAATAGGCTGTAGATGTATGCGTGTATAACATATATATATATATATGGTAAGCCCCCCCATGAACTACCGACCCTCGTTTTGCATCGTAAATACCGTGTTAAACCCGCTTTCCCGGCCCGGATTCTGTATCTCTAAAGACTGCCAAAGCCAAACCCACATTTGAACAGAACGCACCCGTCAAATCGTTCAGGTTCGACGTGGGCACGCACTCAACGGCAACATTGTACTCTTCCATTCATAAACCTACCGCCAGGAAATTCGTTCAGGATCGTCGTGAGCACGCACTTAACGGCAATACTGTAGTCTTCCAGTCAAAACCCAATCTTTCCCAGGGAAAAAGACGAAAACAACATCTTTTGGGAAACTATACGGCCAGACACCAAAACGATTTTTTAGTTCTCACTAGGAAAAGTTGGTTACCGTTTTGTGTGGTGTCTTTTTGCATGAATGTGACGGCTACCGTTGAAGTAACTGTTAGGCAAGTATTTAGCTTACCTGAATACATATTAACAGTAAATAGTATGAGGGATGCCATGAAATTGAACTTCGGGGAATTGAGTGCTCGTACAAGGCATCCCACAGCTACACTTGGATTAATTAACCCGTTGATGAGGCCAATGGTCGGGGCTTCCCCTCAGGCCATTGTTTGGGTTGCACTTGAAGGAAGTATCCGGTACAGCACGAAGGTTACCAATGTGAACAGCTTATGGGTAATATTGAATTTGCGAGTAAGGTCCATCTTGGAGTCATATCCAATACCAGGGTCGCCAAGAGGATTGCAATACCCTTACTTTCGGGGGCCAAGGAGGCCGATATATGTTGTTATATTAGCCTTCAGGTCGATATGGGAGTTACAGAAGGGAATATATAATGGGCTTCGGTTGACACAGCATTTTAATCCAGATGAACTCAGACGTGAATCTATAAGGACTCTACTTTGGGTGAACATGAAATAGAAGACGACTGGCACCAGTGGGGCCAATGTAAGGTCTAATGGCAGGACTGTTGTTTAAGGAGTCAGTCAAGGCCCACGGTCATTCATCCGTATTGCTGGGGCTTTGATCTGAGACAACAGTGAAGGCTACTTTGACAGAAATGACTTTCATCGTTGAAGAAATCATCTGCGTGAAGGGTCGCAAGCATTCAGAATGAAGGCTTCTGCCGATATACATATGCTGTCTCCTCTGAACTTCAAAACCTCACGTTAAACCTGGATCATACACCAGAAGCTTAAAAGCAGGAGCATTCGTGCAGCTATCGCGGCATCTCGCGGCAGTTCTGGGGAGGAAGGGGGGGAAGTATGTGTGTGTGTATACATATATGTGTATATATATATATACATATATATATATATATATATTCATATGCGTATATACATATATATATGTGTGTATATACAACTTTTGTGCATGCAAGCCTATGTAAGCATGAGGGCATCCCGGAATGTCTGTATGCATATGAGCCTGTATGCATCCTTGCATACAAGCTCGTATATGGACGCACGGATAGGTGTAGGTAAGTACGCACGTACGTATATACGTATGCATGTATGCACATGTATCAGAATGTAACGTTTGTATGTATGCACGTGTGTATGTGCGTATATGTATGCATGCATGAAATGTACGTATGCATGTATGTGTATGCATGCATGTATGTGTCTGTGTGTGGCGGCATGTAAATACAGTATGCTCGTGCGCAGTTTATATGTTCGTCTGTGGGCCTGAACGCTTGCATTACAAAGGCTTCTGGATTAGCCGGGGCATAGCAATGCGGGCTCGAGGATGCGTGGTACGGGCTTTAGGGTTAAGCTTTAAGGGGGTTGGGGTTTAGGGTTTAGGTTTAGGGGGGTTAGGGGTTAGGGGTTAGGGGTTTAGGGTTTAAGGGTTTAGGGTTTCAGGGTTTATACCAACTGATGATTGTGACTAGCGCTTTGGTGGCTCAGGCCCTCTAGCGCTACAGCTTATTCAGGCATGCGGATAGCCCCTTCACTGATCAAGGGCCATCCCTGAAAGGATGCTAGGGATCCTTGATATTGTTAGTGAACCAGTCATCAAGGGACTATGAATGTATAAACACGCCAGAAAACCCATCAAGCTAAGCCGATGAAGCCGCTAGAATAACACACCCCCCAAGATTTGGTGGACTCTCTGGGAGATGTCATTTTCTGAGGTGGCGGCTTGTTGTTGGAGAGGATGATGTGCCGAAGCCTGAGGCTGGCAAGGTCTGAACGTCTGCTCTGAAGTAAGCCCTCAAGCCCTGAAACCTATAAACCCTAATGTAGGCACCTTTTCTTTTAGAAACCCTGGCCCCATAACCCCAAAATATTATAACTGAAATTAAACCCTAAACCCTAAACCCTAAATTGAAATTCATCAATACCGAACCCAGACACAGAATGAAGACCCAGAGTTCCCTAATCAGGTTCCGACACTACACCGTGAGTATCTGAATCACAAACATACTCTGCCTCAGCCGCTCTACCCACTTTGACATAAGGCACCTCTAGAGTTGAAGAGAGGGCCTGAAAAATGGCGTCTCAGGATCTAGGGCTTAAGGGTTGAGGGTTTAGGGTTTCTTAGCTAAGTAAGGCCCCGGCTGCAAGTAGTTCTCAACCTTGTTGCCCAAGTCGGTGAGCTCCTTCTCGAATTCAGCAATGACACTGGCAATAGATGGCAGTCAGAATGATAGTAACGATACCAAGCGCTAAACACGCTGTAATACAGTAACTCTAAACCCAAGTAGCATCGACGGTCCTGCTGATGATGCTGCTGATGATGATGTGATGATGGTGATGCCATGATAGTACCGGGAATGAAGAATTCGGGCCCCAAAAAAGCACATAAGCAAAATATATAAGGCCCAAAAAATAGGTAGGGATGTATCCCTTTTAACATGTTTATGCTTATGCCTATTTTGGGGCTGGTCCCTAAACACATCTCTCACTTGAAGCTTCATGCCGAGTCTGAAGTCAGGCGAGAGCAGCGGAGGCTGTAGGACGCAGCGCATTGCGGGTTTATAGACCCTAAGCCCTGAAACACTAAACCCTAAACCCTAAACCCTACCCAGGGTTTTTAGAGTCGAGGTTTAGCCATTTAGGGTTTAGGAACCTCTTAACTGGCCTAGCAGCATCAGCCTGTGACTCTTCAAGGGTGGGTCCTTGGAAATTAGGGCGTCAGAGTTTGGGCAAACATACATCCAGGGGTCTTCGAGAACCCTAACCCCTATAAACCCTACACCCTAAACCGTATCTTGGGGTCTTTTTTTGACCCGGGCTTCAGAGATTTAAAGCCCTGATAGGTGGATGAAGAGCTGTGGGTTCATGGCTTGGGGGGCTCAGCTCTCTTCAACCCTAAAACCCTTATAAACCCTTATACACTCTTATAAACCCTAAGCCCTAAACCCTGATAAGCCCTAAACACCAATCCATCCCAGGGTTTGGGGGTAAGGGGCCTCAGAGCTGGATGAAGGCGACATTGACAATTCAAGTACCGACCCTCGGAGACAAACATCTCACACTGAGCGCCCCAAAAAGACGGCCAGGAAGTTTAGGTTTATTTTTTTAAGTGCAGTGGCCCCTTTCACCCGCAGTCGCAGCCTCCACAAGCCTGCCCGTTCAGGGTTTAGGGGTTAGGGTTAGGGTTTAGGGTTTCGGGTTTCTGCTTGGCTCTAGCTCCCGCTGGCGTGACATAAACAGATGTCGCCCTAAACCCTAAACCTCAATACCCAAACCTTAACCCCTAAATCCTAAACTCTAAAGCCCAAGCCCCATCTAAAACCCTAAAACTTATAGCCCCCAGAGCCCCGAAAGCCAAAACAGTCTCTAGAGCCCAATACCCCTTAATTGAGGAATATACCTTAGATCATAATAGTAAGGCCCCTTGTAATTTAAGGTATATTCCTCAACTAAGGGGTATCGGGATCTCTGGGCAGGAGTTTCTACTGAGGCCTGAAACCTCGAAGGCGTTTATCTTTCGGCCGCCCCGTACCCAGCGAACCCCAGACCCCCTCAATTATAGGGGCCCTTACAGGGGATCTATTGAGGGCTTATATAAGGGAATTAAGGAAGAGACCTTAAAACTTATAGGGGCCTTTAAAGGGATCTAAAAGGGTTTCTATAAGGGTTCTATAAGGGAATTACGGAATATACCTTCAATTATAAGGGCCTTAATGTCATAAACCCTTAAGCCCTAAGCTGCTTCAACCTTGCACAAGTCTAATTTTTAAATCCTATTCGGAACACATAGGCCGTTTCTTCCCAGAGAACCCCATACCCCCTTTAATTAAGCAGTATACCTTGAATTATAGAAGCTTTCATATTATGATGTAGCATAAACCCTTAACCCTAAACCGTAGGTGTTGGGTTCTCTGGGTAAACCCTACGAGTCCTAAGCCCACAACCCCCGGACTCTACCGCAAGGCCTCAGAGTTCAGCCCATGAGCTACCTTAACCCTGAAGAACCTACCTATTTCGTGTTCCTTCTTAGTACCTTACGTTATAGAAGCCTTCATGTTACTGTTTTAAGGTATATATTCTATATTCCTTAATTAAGGGGTAGTGAGTTTCGCTGGGAAAGTCGGCGCTTTAGGGGCCCAGGTAAGCTTTCTGCTGAGACTCGGGGTTTCGGTCCTTGTTGGAGCAGTCGAGCCGGGTGAAAGCAAAGCCACCACCTCCGACCTCTGTGACCCTAAACCCTAAACCCT
>CAJNJA010081207.1:0-20921 GCA_905231915.1 Symbiodinium necroappetens | reverse complement strand
TGATGGTGATGGTGATGGTGATGATGATGATGATGATGATGACGGTGATGGTGGTGATGATGATGGTGATGATGATGGTGATGGTGATGGTGATGATGATGATGATGATGATGACGGTGATGGTGGTGATGGTGATGGTGATGGCGATGGCGACGGCGACAGCGATGACGATGCTGATGCTGATGATGGTGGTGATGGTGCTGATGGTGTTCATGGTGATGATGATGATGATGATGATTATGGCATCTGCAGGATCAAAACTTCCAGACTATCCACTGAAGTTCGCTGTCCTTGCGGGCGCTCTCGATAAGATCGGTGAAGTCTCTTGGCTCCATGTCGACGCCTTGGCTTCTGAAAGCGAGCTTGGTATGGCCACAACATGTCACCTGAAAAGTTTTGCTTCTGAAATACATGGTCCTGACTGCTTCATCCCAGCTAGAAGGATGTGGCTCCGACCAATCATCTCCTGAACCTCATGCTTGGGGCACCCTGACTTGCAGTCGCGGAATGACATCATGAGCAATCACAGTTTGATGCCGCACTCGTCAAGGTGAAGGCTTCTCAGGAAACTGCATCGCAAGAATCTGGCGAACTTCTGCGCATGCTCCTGCCCCTGTCAAAAGCACACGTCAGGGCAGAGAGGTTCGCGTCCCGTCGCTGAAGCTAGCTGACTCATCTGCAGGAGATCAAGCAGGATGAGATACGCTTGAAAAGAAGTGGCATGCGAATTCGGTCGGGCCTTGGTGGGGCATGCCGCTTTCGAACCTGAGGCGGCAGTGCAGACCTCTGCAGCTACTTGTCCCGAGCATTGGGACGAAGCAGCCAGTGAGTCCTTCACCCAGCTCCAAACAAAGCCGGAAGCGTTCCCCTCAAGACTTGAGGTCTGAAGGATTGCAAAACCTTCCCGAGACCCCGCTCTGCCTGTGGTGTCTGAGCTGTCTGAAGATATTGCCTGCAGCTCTGGGAGCCAAAGACTACTTGCAACGTTTTGCTGTGAGAGTGGGGTCGGTTTTGGACCGAACCGAACAGGACTGATAGCGAGAGTTATGCAATGACAAGAATAAGAACAGCGAAAACATCATCGTAATCATAGTCATATTGCAATGATGCCCCCAGAAGATACCAGAAGTCGTCCTGGGACGTTTATAATCACAGCGCGAGTTCTAAGTTCCAGAAAAATGCGTCTGGCTCTGCTCGCTCACGTCTCGCCTGCACGGCCCAGCTCCGAGCTTTTCTTGTGGGTGTCTTTGCTCTTTGAGATGCCGGAGAACCTGCTGCGAAAGTCACTCAGAGTCTGAACTTCACTGGTCCGCGGTCCCTCCGGTCGCAGCGGCAACCTGTGCGTATTTCGGACCTAGCTGGCCGAACGGTCCGACACCCAACCTCTCGTGAAGAGAACGGTGCACTTCTGGGGCAAAACAAGCGCCGAAACTCGGCTTTCGTTTCGGGCGCGGAACTGATTTTCTTGGCATATAACCCTGCAACCCGTGGACGGTGCGAGGAGGCCTTGCTTTCCACTGGTAGTGCTTCCTGCCTCAGATTTCACCAAGCATCCCAGAGGATGGTGCGAGGTGTTATTTTGGCGCGATCACTGCAGGCCCAGTCGCACTCACGGGCGAGGACTTGCCCGCCATCATGTGCGGAGAGTGCGTGCTTCCTGGAAATCCGAACAACTTACCCCCGGCCCTGCCCCATCCGGCACAGGCTATAAGTCTTCTTGGCATAACAACTTCACAAACGCAGGGTGACGTTGCCCCGACATGACTACAGCTCGCTATGAGTTGGGTCCAAGCTTGGGATAGCCCTGCTTGACTGAAACCCTACAGTCGGGCAATCCCCACGAACTCGAAACAAACATGAAATGTCAAACTGTCCTCGGCTGAAGCTGAACAGCTTGTTCATCGCTGTGTCGGCCGTTAGGCTACTCTTGGTCAGGTCTGCTATGCAGTGACTGCCTCTGGCCAAATTCCTTCCACACGGCACATGAAAGCAGAGAGGCCCGGCGTCACGACACAACTTCAGATGACAAGAACAAGGGAGGGCCCGATTCCACCGCCCACTGTCCTGAATGCCAATATGTACCCCAAAGATGTGATCCATGAATGCGGCACTCTGGCACAAAAAAGAGCATCCGCCTGAGCCTCGCCAGGGTTCCTCCTCAGCTGCCTCCACAGAGAAAGGCTGAAGCGAAGTCTTTCGGGGTGGAATCTCGCGCCTGCTTGACTCGCAATCAAGCAAAACGACTCAGTATGTTAGCGTGTGGCACCCCAACTTCACCTAACTCCCAACCTTCTCAAGGCAACCCCACATCGTCCGTGCCGAAGCAACGTTGAAAATATCAAGCAAACCCGATCAGCTTCTACACTCTACATTCTGATGTAGGACCTCTTGCTGCGCCACTTTGGTCGACTCGGCTCTCCTGCATGACGTTCTTGCAACTGCACAAGGAGAGGGAGAGAGCAATAAAAGGCTGCTAGGAATCACAATAACGGCACTGTGTCTATTTATCTATCTATCCACTTGTCTGTCTATATACTTATCTGTGTCTCTATCTAGCTACCTACATATCTATCTATCTACCTCTAACTCGCTCTCTTGTTCTCTCTCTGTCTCTCCTTTGCGCTCTCTCCATTTCTCTCTATCTCTGTCTCCCCCTTTATCGCTATCTCTCTCTCTCTATCTCTATCTCTATCTCCGTCTCTCTTTGTCCCCCTCTCTCTATTTGTCTACTATCGATCTATCTATCGATCTGTCTATCGGTCTATCTATGTATCCTATCTGTCTATCTAGCGCTCCCCGTCTCTTTCTTTCGTCAGGGTTGTGGGCCTCTCTCTCCTTCTCTCTCTCCCTATTTATCGATCCATCCATCTCTGGCTCTTTTCACTTCATTTCACTTCGGGGCAAAGGGGGAGGGGAGGAGGAGGGGGAAGGGGGAGGGGGGAATGGGGAGGGCGGAGGGGACGACAAAATAATGCAGTATTCCATTGCAAAGTCTTGGTTGCCCATCCCCGCCTTGAAAAAAGACCCAAAAATCTCCATGAGAAGACATACTGCTCGCCCTCACAAAAAAGGGTCGCATCTTCTTCCTGAAGTATTGAAGTATTGCAATCCGCTGGCAGAGCAAAATCTATTTCTGCCTAGTGTTTCCTGTTGCACTGTTGCTAGACCCGAGAGCCTCGTCTTGAGAGACGGTCCTCTCTTAGTTTCGACCAACGTTGTGATGTCGCACCAGTCATCGATGAGCTGCTCACAATGCCCGCCTTGGGAAGCGATCGGCCGGAGCCAACCGCTTTGGCGGCTTTCGTGAGGGGGACGAGCCCAACACGGGCCCCACTACCAGAAAACTGACCCGATATCCCCCTCCTATGGGAGGATACAGGTGCAGTGTGGTCCCGTGAAGACCTAATGACTTGTCCCTTGCACGCGCTTCAGTAAGCTTGTTTTGTACTCGTTTTGTACTCCCAGAGAGAGCTGATATCAATCTAACCACTTGGAGCCAAACGTTACGGAGCATATATGTGAGTGGCTGTCATTGATGAAAGTACATGCCGCACTGCTCTAAAGCAAAGGAGGGGAGGGAGGGAGGGGAGGACAGGGGAAGGGGAAAAGGGGAGGGGAGGGGAGGGGAGGGGAGGGGAGACCGGGATAAAGTTTGATGTGATGCTGCGTCTGATGATGATAGTGGATGTTCTTGTCATTGAAACTGCTCTAGTGCCGCATGTTGGGCTGCATGTGCTGCGAAGGTCGTGTTGCTCTGAGCATTCTGCTACGTCCGTTTTGCTTTCTCACTCTCGCCTCTACTTTGCTGCCGTCACTCTTACCTGCACATCAGTGATTGGTTCTGACAGTACTTCTGCCACTGTGCCCAAACCCCCAATTTCTAGTATTATTGAGATTACTGAAGTTTTCAAGTGGTAACTTGATCGCAAGAAAGCCCCACAGTGTCCGCGCCTTGATTGCAGTTGGCGATCCAAGTTCAGCACCAGAGCCTCTAGATCCTCTCGGTGCTTTGGAGCGTGAGAATGGGATGAAGCTTTGGTTTGAGGCTTTAGGTTTCATGTCTAGCGTAGCTTTAGTTGGAGGCTTTACGTTTCATGTCTAGTATTATTTGCTAGGCTCGTTCCGTGCTGTAGCTGCGAAAGGCACGTTCACAACGACCTTGCAAATACGATTGAAAAGACAAGCATGCCGCAGCAGGTTGGCATTCTCGCCCATCAACTTGCCGGAGCACATCCAAGCAGCTGAACCAACCCGACCCCCCATTTCGATGAAGCGCCTTCAATTCGCGGGCCGCGCGCCTCTCTATGAGGGCCTGATCAATTTTTCTTCTGGTGGGCGGAGGGAGACTGATACATTGGGTCAGGCGCTCATAAAGAAACCTGCTCATGGACAAGGCTGTCGGTATGACCAGAAACTAGTACCGAGACACGTTTGTCTGTTCAAGGTTGTGGACCTTCTCGATGCGAAGATCGTCAATCTCCTGCATCAGCGCCCTTAGCTCTACGACATGTGAAATCGAAGCACCGACAGCAACGGGCAGGATGCCAAATGATATGGTTCCTGAAGGTCCTGTATGAAAAACGCTCCACATCATCTACGAAGTGCACATTTGATGACCTGACTCATGCTCGTCGAGTGCGAAAGCAAACGACAACGGAAGAACAAAAATCAAAAAACAAACGAGTGGTCTTAAGCATCCGCAAACGCAAGCCGCGAATCGCGAAAGCATATCCCCTGCTAAGAGGCGGGCCGCTGCCGTAGAGCCTGCAAAGAGTCTGAAAGCTCAATCTCCGCTTGGACCTGGCGACGGCTCGGATGGGGCTACTTGTCTTCTGCGCAAGCGCATGATACAAAGGCGAGGAACTCGCCCAGCAGAATCATGCTAGCATGGCCAACATCTGCTTCTCCCTAGCAATATCTTGTTGATTTGTTGCATCCTTTCCCCATTGTCCCTGGTGGCTTTGCGAAAATGGCTTGCATCGCGCTGGTGCTTAAGAGATCACCATCTACTGATGAATTCCAGTCTCGATTCTGTGGAAAAAACTTCTCTCTTCTACGGGCTTGATGGGTTTGCAATCGTGCTGCAATCATCTCCGTGCATGCAGCTAATTAAGCTCTAACGTGGCAGTAGCAGACAGATGACTAGCGCCATGGCGAACCTTTCCCGAAAGAGTGACGATCGGTGGAGCCAGACGTCATCACGTGAACACATCCCCCAAAGCAATGCCTGAGGACAATTTCATCCCTGTCCACTCGATCCGAAGCAAGCCTCCACTTCGGCAGTGCATGGAGCAAAGGCGGGACCTCTAGCGACAGCATGAAGTGGTTCACTGTATCGGTGGTGTGAAAACAATTCAAGACCTGTTGCTGCACCGAAGGACCAATGACTAAAGCCGCGCAAGAACACGTCGAAGGACCTGACTTCATTTCTTCAGGTGGACTGGCAGGTTCACACGCATCTCTTGCCCGTAAACATTGAATGGCATGCGCCGGATCGTCGCGGCCTGCCGTACTGGCTGGAACTTGCGATTATGGACACAATTGGACATGTAGCCGGTGATGCATCGGAGTCTGGATCACCATCCGCCAGCACGAGCATAGTGCAAATGCTTGCTTGTGACAACATGTGTCGATGGTAGCCAAGTTGAAACATGAGCCCAGCCCAGAGTCTGCAAAGGATCTTCAAGTTTCCTGGGCCCCCCGGCTTGGAGTGTCGGAAGCAGAACCGGCGACCTCGTGGTCCTTCCATGCAGCTGGAACCCAGTGTTCCAATTGGCGGGAGCCCGAGCCTGTGCTTTAATGCGGCTTCATTCGTCTTCCCTCCAGTCAGTGCCTCTAGATTCGGGCCAAGCAGAGACATCCTCGTCTCAACATCTCGTCCCCCTCGCAGACACTAAGCACCCCACATGCGAGATCCTTGTTTAGCAAGCTTCATTTGGTGGACGAAGTTTGCAAAGCTGCCTCTGTCGTTCTCCAAATTCTGCAACTCAAAACTTCGATGGCCACACTGTGCCCTGTCCAGTGCTCCCGCGCGCGACCCCGAAGCCAAGACCCTCGCCCTGCCAACAGATGCCCAAGCCCTGCAAGGCCTTCTGGGAGTCGTCGACACACTGGGCACCTGGCACAAGTTGTGGCATTCATCGAAGCACGGCATCGAACCAGATGTGGAGTTCCTCAAGTACTCAATACGGGATTTTCACTCAAAGACAGTAATTGTAATGTTGCTAATATTCACAGTACTACTCATAGTATTGCTTGATGGTATTGTAGTAGCGCTAGTACTGGAAATTGCAACCGGAAACTGTAAAAAAAAAACAGTGATGGGTAAAGCAGTAATGAACGGTATAGGCTAATAAGAATGCCAGTAATACTGACAGTGAAAATGAGAGTGATAGTCATAGTGATCGTGCCAGCAATAGTACTCGTACTGGAACGAGAGCTAGTGGTACTTTTCTTGTACCGGCACCAGTGGTCCTAGCACTCCAGCAATACTACTTAGTATTAGTACTGGTTCCAGTGAAGTAGCAGCGAAAGTAAAGGAAGAGGCCAACTGTTGAGTCTGCAGCAAATCCTCTTACTGCGTGGGAGTCCTCGGAGTGAATGCCGCCATGGAATGCCGAAAACCGCCGTTGGCACCGACAAGTACCCTTGGCCACGACCTTGACTACGCCCCCAAGACACCCTGCTCCGGTTGGTCCTTGTTCTCAACTCGGCCAGGCCAAACAAGCCAGGAGCCCGCATTTAGAAATGCTGCAGCTGTGCAACCGACTTACCAGCAGTGTGGCTTGACGAGGCAGACAAGGAGATAAAACACATGAATACCAACAACATCATTATCAACATTGATATGAAGATTGATATTAGTGATAGGGATGTTGATATTGTTAGTGGTACTTGAGGACCCACTGTGCACAAGCTACTCAGATCTACACTGTAGACGCTCACCGAAGCATGCATCGGCCTTCCAAACCGGCCTTCACCCGAAAACCCGGCAGAAGCTGAAGCCTGGGACTTCGGCGATGGACCCCGGAAGATGCTCTGCCTCAGTCGAAGATCGGACTTTCGGCTCGCAGCTCACTGCGTCAGGGGACAGCCCCCACCTCGGATTCTGTCTAGAAGCCACGGAGCGAATCCAAAAAAATGGATCTAAGCCGAAATCATTGTGAGTGGCATTGATATTGTTCGGGCATCCCTCTTTGTCTTCCCACAAGCTGGAACAACCAGGAGTGGGACGGGTTCCGAGCCACATAGGCAGATGGAATTAGATAGATACCCAGACATTCCCACCGCAAAAAACAAGACACAGAGGGGGAGAGAGAGAAGTGTGTTCCGAAGTGTGTGTTTGTTTTTAGGCATGCATGCGTCCGCAGGCCTGCATGCTATGATGCATTCGGTTCATGGCATTAAACCGCATCCTTCCAAGGCCTACTTAGGCAGCAAGAGTGGGACCGCGAGCATGATGGGTGGCTCAAAATGTGCGGTCTCGTGCTTGCGCGAAAAAAGCTGTTGCTTTTGCAAATCTGAACATACATACGTTGAGTCGAAGGATTGGATACACCAATTTTTCAAATTTGCTTGTCCAGCAACCAATTCTGTCTCGGTCCTCCGACCCTCCGCATCACATTATGTACACTACACTACACTGCAGGACGCTACATTGCACTGCAATCCGTTACGTTACGGTGCGCTACATTCCACAGTACATTACGCGACATTGCACTAACTTGCACTGCATTACACGACTCACGTTATATTACGTTGCACTACATTCCAAAGACCTCCATCCAAGCCCTGAAATCTGAAAGCATCTGGGCCCTGAGCTACACAAGCCGTGCTTTTTAAGCTCCTAGCCAAGCCTGGAAGCTTCCTGCCTGCCCCACTCCTGCTTTAACTGGGCCTCCGGGAAGGCTTTCCGTCTTCTCCGATTCCATGCAAAGCTCTGCAATTCTTCAAGGATCATGTGCAGCCTGGCATGGGGAACCAAAGAATGCTGGAGGCTGAAGATTAGCAGGGCCAGCCTTCGGAACTGTGGCTCTTTAGCCGATTGCCAAAAACCCCGGCAATCTTGTGGCGTTTGCAGTGTTGCGTCGGTTGCATTGGACCCTGTGGTTGGGCGCCCCCGAACCCCTGCGATGAGCGTGCGGAAAGCCCAAAATTCCCCAACAACAGTATTCCATGAATCCTGTTCGAACCCACGTTACGCAACAAGATTTGCGAGGCCTCAGACCCATGACTCTACCTATGTATGGATCGGACAGGGCACAGGTGCAGCAGGCATGACAGCGATTCGCAAAAACGAGAGGTGAGGCAATTGATGCTGCAGCAAGGCATGCAGTAGCAGTTGCGCACCTTTGTCCCACATCTGACGAAGTGCTTGTCACTAATCAGGCTCTCTCGCAGGAAGGCACGGAGCCTTCCACATACGACCAACATCTACATTGAAAGGTTGCATTTTCGTGACTCTGCTGACGCATGGTTGTCAATCCGACAAAGTTGACAGATCCGTTCGATGTGTGCGATCCTCGGTTTGCTGCTCTCGCGGCCGTGTCAAGTGCATAACAAGTTCTACAAGTTTTATACTATACCATACTATACTATACTATTACACTATACTATCTAATACTATACTATACCATCTAATACTATACTATCTGGTGGCTCTGAGTCTCGCTTCGGGGCCGTGAGTTTACGCTGAAAGGGCTCCAAAACTAAGAAGCAACGGTTCGCTTCATCGTCTTCGACAAGAGAAACGGACTAATGTATTCCTACCACAGCACTGAACCCAGAGACCCCAAACCTCAACAGACATGAAAGGCTCTTCGCTCCAGGTCAATCGAAACGACACTGCCGCGACTGAAAGGAATAAAGGAGCTGGTGGCTTTCGGAAACTACAGTTTCAAACCCTGCTATTCGCTAGCAAACACGAGTGTAAAACCGCACTCACTGTGCAAGCATCTACAAAGGAATGTTGTTCTGC
The DNA here is from genome assembly GCA_905231915.1 of Symbiodinium necroappetens. Lineage (NCBI taxonomy): Eukaryota > Dinophyceae > Suessiales > Symbiodiniaceae > Symbiodinium > Symbiodinium necroappetens. The sequence goes on along the minus strand of CAJNJA010081207.1, from coordinate 11,944 downwards.
AATTCAGCTTACTGAATGCAGTCTTGCTCAAATTCCCGCCGACGTGGACTGACTGAAGAATGCAGCGAGAAGTGGCAGAGAGTGCAAAGCATCGAAAAAGCCACTGCACGCAATGGCACAAGCTTGCAGTTGAGAGAGTGGGTGAATCGAGACCAACAGGAACTGTACCTCAAGCTGCCGCACTATGGCTAGCATGACAAGAAGACATGGAAGACAGATCATTGAGAATGACTTCCTGCTGGCTGCTCCTTCTAGGTGCAAGCTTGCAGCCGACAGACAATGCATTAAAAAGTATACAGTTGCTGCACTGTTTGAGGCGAAATTGCAAAAAAATGAGAGGACATTCTCGGTGGAGCGATCGAAGCTCGCAGCCTGGAAATCCGGTCGACGGACTCCGTGGTCCGCAAGACTTGACAAACTGATGTCACTGCTGCAGATGCAGCCCACCCCCGGAAAAAGGGCACACATATACAAATGAAGACTGAAACATGAAGTTAACCATCAAATAATGGTTCAGGTGGAGATTCTGAACAACAAGCCCATACAGCTCTGCGGCCTCTTGCTAGCGAATGGACCATTCATTACCACCTCCACTACCTACTACCTTTGCCGATGATCTCTGTTGCCACAAGGATCGGAATACAAGCTGTGGCTGCTACTACCACGACTGTCACTACTACAGCGACTGTTACCACGAGCACTGTCAATGCTGCTGGTCTTGGGCTACAGGAAACTTTGATTGTCGCCCTGTCAAGACGAGCTGCATCTCAGCATCTTTGCTGCTATCCGCAGAATCTGCAGAACCAAGTTCACTGCAGAAAACGCCGCTGACACTCGTGTTCGAGTCATGTAGAGCCCTGAGCGAGACGGCACTCACCACGCTCACCCAGCGTGGAGTGCCGCTCGCGCGGCCCTGACCGCAGCCCACTGTCGGCCCACCTCGAAGTCCAGCTCTCTCCTCGACTCTGGATATGCTTGCTTTCCCGGCCCCTCCTTTTCGGGATTTAAGCGTGGTATGCTTGGGTGATTCATAGTGAGGGTACAGTGCCTCCAAAGGATCACCAAGTATCTCAGGTGGTTGGCCTTTTGCCTGTCCATGCGGAGCTGAGGTTAGCAAGCCAGGCCCACCGGAAGTCTTGATATCGGCCGCGTGGACTATTTCCTTCTAGACCCGGCTTTCTGTGTTGCGTTTTAAACAGGACGCCACGAACAAACGAGGGCCAAGGTAGATTCGCATACAATGGGGTACTTTGTGCTGCATTTGAACACGCCTCATACCGCAAAGTCATAATGCTGCGCATTCGGGCACTTCTGAACCGGGAGCCTGCAGGAGGCTGGCCGGAAGAGGATGATGATGACGGTGGTGATGATGGTAGTGGTGGTGATGAAGAAGCTGACGACGATGATGACGATGACGATGACGATGACGATGATGATGATGATGATGATGATGATTGATATTCTCATCCACGTGAAGATGGGGACGCTGAACGCCTGGCCTTCTCAGCGAACCCAGGTTTGCATCAGAAGTGCATTCTGCGTGGAGGCAATACAACACTGTGAAGTTTTGGATCGGCAGCCGGGAAAGTTGAAAACTAAACGCCGCTTGCAACTATGTGTTATGAGAGCCTCATTTAAAACTGCCGCTGTAAAGAACCGCCAAGCGACTGCCAGCCTACACGGGGCCTCTTCAACCTAAGACAAGTCTCACATAACATCGTTGACTCTGCAGTTCCAGCTCATTCTCGTCCGTGGACGGCCGCAGCCGCATGCACTCTGCAGGGGCCGAAACTGAGCGATGAAAGGGCTCCGGCTCGTCCTCCGAGGAGTGGAAAGCTTAGCTTTAGACCTGTCGGCTGCCTGGACTTAGATCTGAAGTTGGGTGCTCTCGCGAGAGCCATGAAATCATAAGACTGATCACTACTGGCGAAGGCCCTACTGTAGAACTTGGAGACAGGACCTTGAGACATCCCGCCTAACCCGAGCACAGAGAGCCTCGTGTAGGCTAGCGGCTAGAGCTTCCTTAGCTTTGCAATCACTCCCAACGAATCCAAACCACAACCTATCGCCGCACCAACATCCCGCCACAGCCTGCTTTGCTTATTGCCTCATGGCCAAAGCTGCAGCAATGCACAATCTGAACATTCCCATGTGCCTATGGCCCATGCACCATGTTGTGTTCTAGACAGATGAGTTGACCACAATTTGCAGGGCAAGGATTCGGTGCAATGGAAAGACAGACGTTCACAGGCTCAATTGGCACGAGTAGTCCCAATTTGTCATGCCAGGAAAATTTGGTGGAGCAAGAGGATGGAAGAAGATGGATGGAACTTCAGAGCTGCATTAGATGTAGGACCTGTAGGACGACCCGACACGAGTGGCGGAACGGAAGCTTAAGACAGGATATGTCAGCGCACAGAGGACAAGCAGATCGCGCTTTATCTCTGTACTTTGGCGATCACAGAAAGATGAAATCAGCGATTTCCAATCCGTACGCGAAACACACAAAAAGAATAAAGAATCAAAATAAAAGGAAGATAACACATGTTTGGTCTGCAGTTGCGATGTCAAGAAATCCAGGATTGAAGACCAGTGCAACGTGTTTATGAGCAACAACAGCATCGGCCCGCTGACAAAGAGCCAGAACAACTTCTGGACCCACGGTAGTGATTGAATTTTATCCTTCTGCTACAGCACCGTGCTTGAGGTCTGTTTACAGCTGGGCGAGGTGATGTCCATCATTGCTCTTGACGGGGTAAAGTTAAAGGGCCGATGCCTCAGCTGAGCTGTTCGGGTTGCCTGTCCCAAGTTTCATCAACTTTGGGTTGTGATCGTACAATGCTCACATCCTTTCCTAGCAAAACAGAAGTATCTTATGTGCAGCTTACATGGAAGAACCAGGTCATTAGCCTCCTCCCGTCCTTGGCATCAATGAAAGTGTGCCTGACGTCAAGCCGATCCATGGCACACACCTCACGTTCAGCAGATCTAGAACTGATTGCACTGCAAAAACTAATCACTACATTGAAAGTTGGCGTCATCGAAGGCCAGTGCCAACACGAATGCCGAATGCTCATCACTCATGCTCTTTTGCTCAACTCGCTTCCCAGATCGCTGCATCACTCCAGAGCAAAACCATTCCAGTACGTCGTAGACGCAAGGATGTGTATCTCAATCACATGACACGTCTCTGCACAACTTGATCTCTCTTTAAAGGTGGCCGACTCTGCAGGCGGCTGAACCTTCAGACTCCGACGCTGACTCCAAGATCTGAAGCCAACCGTCCGGACACAGGGGCTCAGGTAGTCAAAAAGCTTAACAATGCAGAATTCAACGGCACGGACCGAATTCCGACTTTGGCGAACTCAGCCACAGAGCACAAACAAAGCATACAAAGCACAAGCTGCTCGAAAGGCTGGCCTCGCAATGCGATGTGGCAGCAGCCGGGCTCACGTGGCGGCTGGCTTCAAACTTTCGTTCTAACGAGTGCTAACCTGTCAGTGTTGTTCGGAAAATGCAGATGCTTGTGTGTCCTGATCCTTTCCAACTGCGGGATGCTTACCGTAGACCTTCTTACGGCGCCTTACGGTGCGAAGGCCATTGTGGCGCCCTCGCTGGGACGCATGAGAGCCGTGCAAGCGGGAGTGCCAAGGCACCAGCACAAGACTTGACGGTGCAGCCTGAAGTAGTGAAAAGAGCCGGCCTGGGGGTTGATATATCATGATGCCACAAGCACTTTCCGTATCTCAAAGCCTTCACTTCAGCCCAAGTACTATCACGTAGCACCCCGGAGAGCCTCTCACGAAGCACGGCATCTGCAGATGCCTGTCATGCTCTTTAGAGACTTTAGAGGGTACAGTATGCAGGGTTCAGGTTTCGGGATGACAGGGTGCAGACGAAGATTCGAAACGAATCCGACTGCGGTCGGCACTTCGTGCGCCCTCATGCGCTAAACAAGCAGCAACATTGGTCGACAGAGACACAGAGCACAGTAGAGAAAGTTGCAACATTCCGGAACTCGGGATTCACCAGTGTTTAGGCTCAGCTTCCGGGGATTTTCTGCATTTTCGCCGCTCGCGCGATGCGTGTGAATGTTGGGACCTAGTGGCTCATCAGATCCGCCTGGTGCCCGAAAACCAGGCGCATCTCTGCCAGCACCTCATGCTGCGCTTCGGGGCTTTCGCATAAGACCCTCTTTCGAAGTGTCAGAATTCATTGCACGGGGGCATCATGACCAGCACAGGCTGAGCTGATTCCGGAAAGAATTTCATAAGCAGAAACGCATGTGAGGTATTGGTACTGGGCAATTTGGAGCCTGTTGCATCTTCAAACAAACGATGTTCCGAACCAAGCCGAGGCTTTTCACAGTGACTATTACATCTTCGTGCTGGGTGTCCGCTTTCGGCTTGTTGCGAGACCCACAGATTGGGGGGGGGGGGGGCTGGCGAGGGTGGCTGATCGCACGGGATGCCGGGTTGTGCGGGTGTGATGAAACGTCCTTGGCAGCTTCGCACACCTGATGCGAGCTCCATCCATCACCCCATGGCACAGACAAAGCTTCAAAACCCTGGATTCCTGAGCACCCTGCACTTTCTCGATGAATCGCCTGCTCGGCAAAGTCGCGGAGCTGCTGCCTCACAACTATAAAGCGAGCCCCAAAGCCGAAACCCTAAAAGACTTCAGCAACGCAGCAACGCCGAAGCAGGGTCCAGCGCGGCGCGGAGGCCCCAAGAACGCGCTGCACCGAGCTACCAGCCCAAACCTAAAGTGGCTCCAGCACTGGGCTCCGTGCTTCAACTCTGTCGATTGCCGGGATTCCGCTTCCACGGATCGAAGTTGCCGCAGAATGCCCTCCCATGGGGAAACTTGGAGAGGCTTTGTGGTTCTGGACATGGGATAGAGGAAGAGGTGCTGTGGTGGACACCGCACTGATGTATGCTGTATACTGATATATAAAACAACCCGAGCTAAACACCGTCGGATGCCTGGGATGCCATTGAAGCTCGGGTGTGTCTCAAGTTCAGCTGCTTCTGGGCCCGCGACCTCGGCCTGCGTTTCGGTGTCCCGGAGCTTTGCCTTGCCACCGCACAGCGGTCCGGATTGTCAGGCTCAGGGCCACATGAAACAAGCTTCGACGGCGATCCTGCTGACGCCCGAACTCAAAACGACGCAAGCTCACCATCCAAACAGTCCCGGAAGTGCCTGGACCTCACGCTGAACCTGCTTCTGCTTCTCGAAAGTCTTGCCCGAGATCTGGTCTTGAAGTATGCCCAGCTGTTCCTGACACATGTCGTTCCAAAACAGGGGGACGACCATGCTGACTGGATCATCAACGCGGGCTTTCGATCACGGTTTGGATTACGATGTTGCTATCTTCGACAACTTTTACAACCATTCGTCAAGTCCCAGACGCCTGCTGACGTTGGAAGACTTCCGTGAGGCGATCCAGCTCTGACCGCTGGGCCTCGTCACTGGACGCCAGGCGTACGGTCTAGCGGAGTCTAGCAGCTAGCAGAGCGAAACCGTGAGAGCAGCAGCCTTTGGCCAGAGCCCTTCCCACTGACCAAAATTGGACCAAAAGCCACTTGGCATGAAGCCTTGATCTTCTGCTTCAGGAGAACGGTGTCTTCGTCGTCCGCGCTATCTTCATCCTCGTCAACCGTCATGTCCTTCTGCAAGGCAGGCAGATCCGATCCATAACTTCTATGATGACGACGGGGAAGAAGATGGGATGGGGATGAGGATGAGCATGTTGAGTAGCTGTTCATCAACCCACGTAGCTCAACTGCGAAGTGCCTTGCTCCCATCTGCTCCTAAACCGACATCTCGCGCAAGCCTGGCCTGCCCTTCGCCTTCTGGTGTCGCCGTGGACCCAGGTGATGCGTCCGGCGACTGAGCACGGGATACGCGTCTTCGATAAGAGAAAGCGGACAAACACAAGCGTGAACACGACGGAGCTTACACTTCCTACCAGCCCTTGCAGGTTGCTTTCCACCTCCCAAAAAACACGGGAGCAAAGACCACCACGAGTTCACCAGGCTTCCTCCGCGGTTCGCTGCATCTCGCAGGCTGCGCGGGCGGCTGCAGCGACGTGCCGAAACTCCTCGGCCTCCTCCAGGCATCAGCTTCGTGGATGATTTGAAATGGGTAGTTCTCTGAACTGGGGCCCCTTTTTAAGTCCCAAATATAGTACGGCACCCTTCTAAACAGGAGACCCTAATTTAGAAAACTACCCAAATGATCCCAAGAAGTTTGGGAAGGCACTCCTCCAGCGTGGAAGCGATCCGGCGACGGAGGGACTCCTTGGCTTGAAGAGCCCTCGTCTCTCACGCCAGGCAAGGTGAATGATCCGCAAATGTCGATATAACACGAACCTTGATCCAAGATTCGACTTCCTGCTTGAGGCCTTCGTCCATCCTTGCAGGATAGAGCTGATATGTCAAGAAAGCAGCTTGGTTTCATGGAAGCCTTGTGGGCCTTGGTTCTACGGCTGTCGGATGGATGCGGATGGCATTCTTGAGCTGATCCTAGCCTGCATGCCGCTAACACATCTTCTTGCCAGCACAGGAGTCATTGGTTTGGCAAGCTTGGCACTACAACTTATCAAGGTCAGGAATCCTCACAGGGACGCCCTGCAGCTTCAGGGTGCGAATTCCAGGTACTGCAATAGGGAAGCAACAAGAAGCTGCAATAGGGAAGCAAAGAAAGCCTACACCGCTTTGGCCTGCGACACCTCAAGCCTCAATCGTGACACCTTCACGCTGCCCAGGCCGAATGCCTCAAGAGCCGAAATCCCACATCCCCCCAAACGCCTCCGAACGAAAAAGCTGAGTCATCATGCAAAACACTGTAAAAATGGTAGCGAGTTTGCTTCCCTTTGCGCTGGAGTCCCAGCTTGTAAACACGATCCCACAAACCGCTTCAATCTTGGAGTTCGGTGCCGAGGATGCTGCCCACTACTTGCTTCCTGCTTTTTTGGTGTTCATGTGCGTGCGTGGGGAACGATACATGAAACACACGTAGGAGCTGGTGTCCCCAGCTCGCCGATTGCAATTTCACCGGAATTGCAAACGGTGCAACATGATATCTGCGCACATGCTTGTTCATTGTTTTGCACGTGCTTGGTCTGCTCTGCTCGTCTCTCCTGAACTGCATCATTTAAGCATTTAGTTGTACTCTCAGAAGCATAAGCATGAGCATACAAAAATTACCCCTTAAGATCCCTTGCCCTGTTTTCTTGCTTGCCTCTGTCATGTCTTCTGACGCGGGATGTTGAACTACGCAGCAGTCCTCAAAATCTCTACACAAGCCTGCAGTGCTATGCTATGCTTTCTGTCACGTTGTGGCTGACAGTCCGACACACTGATACAACATGACACGCCAGCCATGCTTCGCCAATGTGTTTCAGCACACTTTTGTCTAGTATAGCATATTCAAGCACACCAACAGTCGTCGACAACTGAATGGTTTCAGACTACGCTGAAGGAGTGACTAAATGTGTGTACGCAGGCGCACGATTTTCTGTGAGAGTGCCGAACGTGAAGATACTGATGTTGTGGTCGTTCACACAACAACACAGCGCTACAGTTCGCCGAGACAAAAATCACACAATGCCATCTAAACTCCGAAACTGTGCAACTACTGCAATGCGAGATCTCCCGGGGGGCGGCTCCAAGGCTTCAGACCGCCAGAGTTTAGGGTTTGGGTCTTTTCGGGCTTATACGGTACATGCAGGGTTTCGGATTGAGGTTTAGGGTTTACTCCTTGTGGCTTGCGCCCCTCCAACCCCACCACACCATTCCATTGAGGGGAGGGAAGGGGGCCACACCATGAAAGGCACGGGGGGGTCAACTGACCCATCGAGTATGCGTGTCTGCATGTATGCATGTATGTATGATGTATGTCGGCAAACAAGTTGGTACATATCTATCTAGATATATATATATATATATGTATGTGTATATATATATATGTGCCCGAGACCTTTAGGGCCAATTTTGTTAACAGGCTATGTATACAAGCCATAATCACTGGCTAAAAAGTTATTACCGGAATGCATGGCTGTCGGCCGTTCATCTTCCAATGTTCCTTGAAACATACCAATCGATTATGCTGACACAGCATGTCAGCTGCATCTCCACCTCTTGAGCCAGCTTGCATGCCTGGAGACATGTCACCTCCAGCACACCTCGCACCAGCCTGACCCCATGCAACCCCCAAAGCCTGTTGTGGACGGGCATGCACCAGTCGGCGAGAATACACATCACCCAAGGTGTGGACGCTGTTTCATAGAGTTACACATCAGTGCCGAGAAACCGCATCAATATAGTCCTTGAGTGTGACTTTAGTCTGCGAGTCCAGAGGCTCGAAGGAAAGCCACGGTCCCTTGTTCTCACACACCTTGAGCCTCATTGCAGCATATTCAAATCAGTCGTGACTTGCAATATAGTGGATGAACATACATCATGATATGCACTGAAACAGAGGTCTACAGTTGCTCTACAAAGTTGTTACCCCCTTTTCCTGGTTGCTCTTACAGGCTTCCAGTAACTCAAACCTTGTCACAGACTGATACCTTTGGTACCGTCTAGATTTTTGCATCTTACGGCAGATCCGGTCTCACAAAGGAAAGTTCACCAGGCTCACAAGCCAACATAGCCCCCGTGACATGGCATCACAATTGCGCAGAGGGGGGGAGACGGCTTCCGTATTCTTCTTGACACCTACGCTTCGAAGGGTGCGCAGTCTCCTCGCAGAAAGCTGCGCTGCTTTGACAGTCTTCTTCGAAGATTTGATGCGACCCGACGATGGCTTCTTCATCAACCATTTCTTCACAGCTTGGGCTTCGCCCTGTCGCAAAGGTGACGTGGCCTGAGGGCCTTGGCTCATCCCAGGTCCCTGGTAGCCACAAGGATTCGTGCAGAGAAATGCCCAGGAGCATGGTCGCAGTGACTACGCGCGACATCGGATACCGGCTGGCCAAATAATGCTCCAACAGCTTAATGAAACGAAAGTAAAGCAGTTTCAGCGCCAAGGTCGAGCGATGAAGGGCATTAGTGTCATTAGTGCTACCGGACCACGAACTAATCTCGGCAAGCAGCGCCTCATTGCTTGAAGCGCCGCTGGGCAAAAAGCTCAGATGAGATGGTTCTGCGAAATCTTGTGACGGATTCGCATAGTGTTGCACAACCACTCCACACGGTCAGGGGCACAAGCAGCCCGCAAGATCTTGCAGATCTGTTTGTTGGGTCCTGCTGCTTCGCGACACACTTCCCGCTCGTAGCGGATGCAAAATAAGGGCTGCTAGACATTTGATGAACTCCGAACGAAGGACGGTGATCAACAAGTGTGTCGAAGATCACACCAGCTTCTACTGAAGGCATGGAGAAATTCAGAATCATGTCGCGGTACTTGGATTCTTGCTTGTTCAAGGGTCGGGACATGTCACCGTTGCAGAAAGAGCCCCAGCAGTTCTCACCCACCTCGGTATCGAGGGCTGTGGTCTTGCGAAGTACTTCTCGCAGCTGCTTGGGACCAGGGCTCTTCTTGTTCCAGAAGCTGTACTCGAAAACAATCGCAAGATGTACGGAACCCAGCATCATGGATCTGATATTCGGACAGATCATCAACATCTCGCTGAAAAACTTTCCAGACGGGCTGTCTGTCGTCACGTATTGAACAGACTCCAGCTGTTTACTGGTGAAGTTCTCCTGCAGAGCAGCGGCAACATGCTCCGAACTTTCTGATTGGAGCGGGTGCAAAAGCCGCACCTGAACGTCATCTGACTGTCAATAAACGGCTCCACCCAACTTCATCTTCGAAAGGTGCTGCATTTCGAACATCGGCAGGAGCTCTACGAAGTTCTTGCCCCTTAAGCTTCAAACAGAGCTTGAGGGTGGCGTCCATGCTGATGTATGTCCATTCCTCGTCTTTCTCAAACGCACTGGTCATTTTCTCTATTCGTTGCTTGAACGAAGGTGACGTAGTGATGTCTTCAAGCATTGGTAGCCAGTGCATGCCATGTGTTGGGACGTTCGTAGAGATTCGGTTGCCGCTCTGAAGGGTTGCCATGTGACAGCGCGTCATGATAGTTCGTACCTGTGGCTTGCCGGAAAATAGATAAGTATGCACATCGAACACTCTGACCCTCTAACTTGTTTGTCATCAATGCGACATAAATAACATTGCGGCACAGATACCTGCGCGTGGCTCAATATCAATTCACGCATCAACAGATTCTCCGGACTGACAGTGTTTGTCCGATACACTCCTCGTTCACATAGTTGGGTCCGGCCGTGTCGAACACCAATCTCAAGCTTTTGTCTATGTGATTGCACGTGCTCGACAGAGGTGGCTTCACAGCTTCTCGAAGAAGGGCTGCACTTTCGCAGAGAAGATTGCGTGAAGTTCATTGTGAAGAGGCAGCGTGATCGTGCATGGCCAATATGATCTTGATCTGCTTTCTTCCAGAACATACATACTGGTTCTTGGCACTGTGGTGCTTTGCCACATGGGTTCGCAGCTGTGTCAGCTCGGAAAAAGATCGAAACGTGCATAGCCGGCACTGGCTTCTACCGTTCACTCTTTGTGTGCTAGCTCTCAGATCCCGCAGTGTTTCCTCCACCTCCCGATGCAGGGTCTGCAATATGTTGTCGGACACAACTGGCTTATTGTCCTCATCGAAAGAAAACCTTGCGGTAGAAACCTCGTCCTTGTCGGCCTCATCATCGGAGCTGATGTCCGCACCTGCCTGCATGTCCAGCAGATGTCCTGTCTCGTCAGCAAGTTCGTCCCTGCTGCGTCTCTGCCAGTAGGTGACGACAGTGGAGCGGCCGACTGCCGCACGAAAGCTTCCCTGAAGGAAGCATAGATAGAGAGCTTCATGCTGGTCCTGCCGTTGAGTACCATGACATTCTGGCGGTCGGCAAGGACTTGCACTGCAACACAGTGAGGACAACCATTGCCTTCCCAGCGCAAGATATAAGGCAGAACGTCATCAGCTGGCAAACCCACTGAGCACGTCAGATCGGTCTTGTACAGGGCGGCAACGCTGCGATATGTTTTCCATCTGTTTTTGAGAGACTTCAGTGTTCTCCGAGAGTTCGTGATTCTGGATAGAGGATGTGATGATGAGCCGGAGCAAGGGTGCGATATGCCACAGGGCACAGGGAATGCAATTGCCGACCAGTGTGCATGCATCGGGCAGGTGTCGGATCTCTACCTTCTGTGTAGATTGTTCCCTTACATGGGACATGAAATCCTTGACCTTCCTCTCCACAATCATGACGTCAAAGGATGTTTTTCCTTAGATGCGATTTGGCAGGACTCAATATACCGCTGTGCCTTTTCCAGCACATTTCTGGAGACCCGTATCCCATCGAAGTGCAGCGAAAAATGAGATGGCTTTGTTTGGCTGGCCAGGATGTGTTCGGTCCACGCCCGCAGAACTCTGTCTTCCACAGCATGCCAAACTGCTTCTGCTTGCTGTCTTTCAGTTTCATGTAGTCATCGTGCAACAAATTGCACGCCACCCATCTAAGGTACAAGGACAGGCACTGAAGTTTCTGAGCACTCTCGTTGTCCCGGAGCTGCGGAGGAATCGCACCGCGATTCAGAACGGTATTCACAATCTTCTTCCTCTCTCATATATATATATACAGACATACATACATAACCAACCAACCAACCAACCAACCAACCAACCTACCTACCTACCTACCTACCTACATACATACATACATACATACATACATACATGCATATATCCATGTATTGATATATCTAACTGTTTATGTCTTTACTCATTTTGCTTCCTTATATACTTCTGTTTGTTTGTATACACGGCGTACGCATGAAGACACACACATAGAGAGAGAGAGAGAGAGAGAGAGAGAGAGAGGGACACAGAGACAGAGAGTCGGAGAGACAGAGAGAGAGACAGAGA
>CAJNJA010081196.1:260-20922 GCA_905231915.1 Symbiodinium necroappetens | reverse complement strand
CAGAAACAGGAATATTGATCAACGCTAAATATATATTTTTATATGTGCGCACAGAACGACAGAGAGAGAGAGAGAGAGAGCTGTCAACTTGTTGGTTGCTAGTTTGTTGGCTTGCTAGTTTGTTATTTTGTTTGTCAGTTCTTTAGGCTCATTTGTTCGAATTGGTTGTGTGAATAGTTAGTCAGGTATTTAGTTTAAGATAGTTATAGCCATATGCGGTTCTTTATAGCTAGTTACATAAGGATGTATATAGCTATGTACAGTTATGTCTGCAAGTATGCATGCGCTGCAACATGTACACATGCATCTGCATGTATGCAGCACCTGTGTGTCCGTGTGTGTATACACATATAACTGTTTATTTTGTATGTTTATGTTTAAGCACACTCCTGCCCTGTTAAGTGTGTATGCACGCCTGCATGTGTTCACATAAAGATTGGTGTTGAAGTATTTATGTGCACATTATATGCGTGTGTATGTATACAAAACTTATGTTGTCACTTCTTCTTGTTTGCCACATGGCTTTGGGGAACTCAGTTGACCAGGCACTGCCACCACGAGCACACTGTCGTCAGCAACTTGCACAAGTTACATTTCGTTACCTGTTGCAATGCCAGCCAGAGCTACACTATTCAACCACTTTGCAACACGTGCCGGTGGTAAGCTGTGATCCCTGAGGGTGAAATCCCAACGCGGATGCAAGCTTTTGTTTTGTTTCTGCAACCGCAGCAGGTAAACGCACAAGGATCGCAGGCATTCTGCTCTGGCAGCCAGAATCGGTTTTGTTTTGCTCGAGGACTGCATGGTCTTGTCGGGCTGATGACTTTGCTCGGCAGCGTGTCTTCTGCCAGCCGAGGTGAGCAGGTCAACCACGACAACATCATCTCAAACTGGTTCTCTGACAATGCCTCGCAACCGATGTATAGTTTAGATTTGTGTGGATGTTACGCTGCGGAGTCATAGTGAAACTCGAGTGATAAATGTGGGATAAGTTGGGTAAACATGCCATGATTCTGCTGAACACGCCTACCTTATGTTGTTCGACGGGCAATTGAAACAGTACTGCTGGTGTCCATCTTCTAAGGACTGGGACAACTTTGTCTACAACCCAGACCGTCCTCCGCCCAGTAGTGGCATCTGGGCGATGTTATAAGCTGTGATTTTCGCATGTGCACATGGTGCGCAGAAAAGCCCACGAACAGTTGACATGTTTCGTGTTGGACAAGAGTGCAGCGAACTGGTGCAACAGGCGATGTTTGCTTCCAGCTGTGTGTCTCGCCCTGCCCCATTGACACGTTATGTGCTATCCACTCCGTCGCACTAAGAATGCGAGCATAGTGTCCCTGACACTGCCGGTTTGCGACCCTGCCATCCTCCGGGCTGTGAAGACTGCCTCTCGAAACGCACCAGCCCATTCATACTGATAGTAAACGATTGGGTTCCTGAATCCGCGGCTACGCTCCCGCTTGTCTGAGAGCATGTGCGGCTGCCTGCTACGGAAATTGAAGATGTCGATGAAGATATTGATGAATGGCCTGCGTGCTTCCCAAATTAAGATTTGGGACTTAGTTACTTAGTTTGGAAGGCCGCTTACAGAGACAGGGGTATGCAGTCAAGAGTAGCTGTCAGCTGGAAGGGATATTCGCCTCAAACAAGGTGGTTTTGTCCTCCAGGTGTGCGGTGTGCGCAGTTCCGGTTGCTGTGCAGAGTGTGTGAATGTAGAACTATGTCGCAACATCATAAGCTTGGGAGCTTTGGCGGTCTTTCCAAGGATTTGTTTGCAGAGCTGAATCGCTTTGTGCCTGCCCCAGACATGAACCTTTGGTTTCTTGCTTGATTAGAACCAGAGTCTATTCCCTCAGGTCTGTCATTCGTGACTGGCATGCTGTCGGCATACACTCCTGTGAACTGGCACTGCAATATTGCCCATATATCACGTCTAAGTTGAGCTCAGTCACGCCAGCACCGAGCCCTCAAGGCGTTTGGAAACGGGGGAGCAAATCCCATGTAGGCTTCAATTCTTGTGAGTTGCTGTTACAAAAGCAATTCTCGGGCTTTGCAGCCTTTAGGCAGTTGTAGAGTTCGAGGTATGAGCGGGGGGAGAGGTTTGCAAATGTGTCTCTTGCAATACTTTGCGGGCGACTTTGACGATCGGCCACAAAAGGACTGTTGAAGTGGCGGACCAGGCCTCCGCTTGTGCATTCCAATGTCGAGCATAGTGCTGTGGCCAACACGCGTCTCCGAGCTCTTGGGGTCGCAGTCGAGACGCAATCACAACAAGCGCATACTGTAGGTGCTATATGAACTTGGGGCAAGGAGCAGAGCAAGCTGTGAATGGAACCGGCACTCCTTGCAGACAGGATGCTGCACCGCTCTGCAAGCATTCAACCGGGGCTGTCCTTTCCTGCTGGCAATCATAACAAAGTACTACTTCAGCAGGCATCCATCGGCGAAAACTTGGACTGCAAGGACGTGGCTGGGTTGCAGCTGCCAGGCATGTCGGGTATTCGGCCCGTGCGTGAGTATCCATCGAGATCTCTGAGAGAGGGCAATGCAATTTAAAGGGCCTTGCCTCGATGTGGACAGTTTCCGAGGTCTCAGGTGAACTGCTCGTCTTCATGGCTCTGAAACGGTGCCCCGAGGACATGCAGACACAGACGGGTCATCTAGTTCGTTCTATCACAGGAGTGCCTCCTTTGACGCTCCAAAGACGGCGTTGTAACTCATCATGTTCTTCGACAAATTGACGAGCTGCATAGGTATCGTCGCACTAAACTGAGTTTCTCGCACTGCTGACCCCATACTAATGGCCTTTTTCCTCAGCCCCTGAGCACCTCGAAGATCGAAGGAGACGTTGCAAGCGTTGGTGAAGACCTCAGAGCACTGCTTGCATCTGCGAGGCCTTCGTAGACACCTCATTCATGGCAACCCGGTGAAGGTCCTCAGATTGCCTTTCTGAAGGCATATCTCTGTTCCGTCCGTTTCCATGCACATCCGTCTAACTTGGCTTTATTCCAAGCTGAGACTGGGTATTATCATCTGTCTGAAATCCCCGAATATCCCCGATTGAAATTTGTCGACTCGAGGACCTCAGGTAGCGGAGTTCCAGCTCAGACACCCGCATTTTCTTCAATGCAGTCTGTGACGGGGTATGACACCATGCAGCTTTCCTGCTCTTCAGCCTCACCGGGCGACTGCATGACTCATGAATCGATCTGAGAAATGGATATGTAACGCAGGATGCGCAGGCTCTGAGCTCGTGATTCGGGACACATATTTCCTAAATGGGACGGTGAAGCATGAATGTGCGAAAAGACCGAAATGGAAGAGTCCACATTGAAGCGGCCAAAGCTCGGTTGGATGCCGGGCTTAAACCCAAGGGTGCAGGAGGGCGCAGCTGCGGCCGGGGCCAATGCTCCTTGCATTGGTCGGTGTGCCGGAGCCTGACGCCGAAATGGCTGCGGCTGAAGCAGCAGGAAAGCCCGAGGCGAGAGACATCGCCCATGTCGGAGGAACGCGAGGAACTCTTATAGAAGAGAGCCCTAAGCGAAGGAAGAAAGAAGGAAAGAAGAGAGGGCATAAGAGATGTCGAAGAAGATATAGAGGAACTGCGTCAGATATTGCAGGCTGAAGCTGAGGCGGTCACCGGTATGGGGCCACTCTCCTCTGCTGGTAGGCGCCCGAACTTCCGGCCGATTCAGCTGGAGGTGGTGGTGCCTCGCCTCTGGACAAGCTTACGGAGTGCCTGAGAGACGCGCGCTCCAAGGGCGCGGTTTCTGAGGTGTTTTCGGCGCCGCGTGTCGCGGCCCAGGCCCAGGTTATTGCGGCTGTGAGGCCTGTCTTCTCCATGGACTTGGAACGGAGATGGGCAAAGGTGAGACCTGAGCAAGGATGCCAACGTCAACGATGGTTCGAAACGTTGGACAGGGAGCAGCCTATGCTTGTTGGAGGTTCGCCATCTTGTGGCCTGCTTTTTCGAGTCTCCAGAACTGGGTGAACTCGGCCAAGGTGCCAGAGGCCTGCAGACGCAAGGCTCAAGAGGAGGGCAAGAAACACTTGAAGACTGCTGGTCAAGGCCTACTGGGCACAGATGGAGGCCGGAAGGTACTTCATCCACGAGCGCCCGAAAGGTGCGAGAACTTGGGAGGAGCCTGAGGTTAAAGAACTCAAAGCCGACCCACGCGTCCACGAGATTGCGGAGCCAATGTGCCGATGGAGCCTCGAGTGCGAGGGCCTCCAGCCAAGGGCACCGTGAAAAAGACGACGCGGTGGTTGACGAACTCTGTGCACGTCGCAGAGGTGCTGCAACAAACAAGCCTCGCGGCAAATGGCACGCTGCGGCACCGCGATGCCGAGATCGTGAACGGCCAAACTGGTGAAGGGTATCCTGGAGGCTTTCCGAGCCGAGTTCTCGAAAGCCTTGAACTCCGTGGAGGCGGGTCTCGTTCCGGGCGCCGCCCCTGTCATCCACGAAGAAGAGGAGATCTACAACAGTCTGCCAGAACAGGGCGACCCGATCGAAAGTCCAGTCTACGACTCCAACACTGGCGCAGAACTGGACTTATTAGACTTAGAGAAGGTTGCCACCGTTCGCAAAGAAGAGCTGGAATGGTTTTGGAGACAAAACCTTTCCGAAAAAGTACCGGAGGAGCAAGCACTGACAGCAGGCAAAGTGCCAATAACAATGAAGTGGGTCGACCGCAATAAAGGCGATCGGGAAAGGCCTGATCATAGAGCTCATTTCTAGGGGGCGATCGGGAAAGGCCTGATTGTAGAGCTCATGTCTAGGGGAAGGCTCAAAGGGATGTGCTCGTAGCGCTGCATGAGGGAGACCGCACGCCTGGAATGGTGGGAAAACTGCTTAAATCCATGTACTGTACTGCACGAGGGATGCTGCGGCGATCTGGCAAGCAGATTACACCGCGGCGCTCCTTGATGCTGGGTTCGAGCGATGCCCCGCATGGCCTGCGATCTTCTACAACAAGGAGATGGAGATCCGTCTTCTGGTGCATGGAGACGATTCCCTTATCCTGGCAAACGATCATGGACAAACCTATGTCGAGCAGGTGCTTAGATCCAAACACGACTTCAGGGTCGACTTGAGCATTGGACCGTGGGAAAGGAAACAGGGGTGTTGTGTGCTGAACCGCCGCGTGCTCTTCGACGAGAGGTCAGGCATTATCTCCTATGAACCGGACCCACGGCATGCCGAGATCATCCAAAGCACTTGGAGATGGAGACCTGCAAGCTTGTTAAGAGCCCAACCGAAAAGCTGAAGGCACAGGACGTTGCCAAACGTCTGGAATTGCCTATACCGTCGAGCGGAACGCATCAGCAAGTGCCGCTCGTTGGTCATGCGTGTTGCGTCTTTGGCACAGGACAGGCCAGACCTGTCCGAGGCCGAAGATGCAAAGCCCTACGGAGGCAGATTTTGGAGACATCAAAAGGTTGGCGCGGTACCTTAAAAGAACCATGCGTTTGGTGCCGCGAGAAGTTCAGCGAGGTGGTCGCGGTCCATGCTGACAGTGATTTCGCAGGTTGCTTGCAAACGCGCGAGAGCACCACGGGCTAGTATGCTATTACGGCAAGCACGAGGTGAGACACTTTAGCAACTTGCAAATACCGTCTCTCTGTCCTCGGGGGAAGCCGAATACTACGCTCTGGTGAATGGAGTGGCTAGTGGCATGGCCACCCAAGAGCTATTACGCGGATGGGGCTTGAACGTCAAGCTCTAGGTGCACACCGACAGCGCTGCAGACGAGATACCTGTGGATCCAAGGAAGCTTGCGAACAAACAGTTCGAGCTCTTCAAGATCGACACCAAGCTGCATACAGCAGACCTGCTGACCAAATCGTTTGCGGTAAAATGTGCCGAGCAACACCTGAAACGGATGAGTCGAAGTAGTTTCCGGAAAAAGCGGCTTAGCTAAAGCTGTTGCATAGAGTACAGTGTCCTTAGATGGACGTCAGCTGAACCGCCTCCGCCCATGAGCGGTGATTCCGGACACGAATCTTCCTAAATGGGATGGTGCAAGTATGTCCTACGACACCGTACTTTTGGCTCAAGCAAAATGGGATCGTTGCAAATATCAAATCATTCTCGGAAAATAAAATAGCGACGATCCTGCAACCTAGACATCCGCTCGACTGCAGAAGCCGTGAGAGAGCTTGTGTAGTCGGAGCAAGGTGTCAAAAAAACATCCGTTCGATCCAGGGGCTCGCGGGAGTAATGGATTTGGATGTGAAATGATGGATCATTGGTTCGTCAGTGTTACCCCTCATCCAAACCACAGCTTCAGCCAAATTTGCATGCTTTTGGAGATGACATCGGCAGTTAGATTAGAGGCGATGAAAACACGAAAATTTCGATCGATTGTTCCTATGGCCTCGACGACATGGTCATGATTTCTGCAAGTGGGCACTAGATGGTTTCTTCAACAGATGGTCGCAAGCATTCTGCACAGTTTATATAAGCGCAGGAAACTGTTGTTTGGCACTTTCTCGTTTGGCATGAAGTTCGGAGTACTCTACACAGTAACCGTTCTTTTCCCATCGCAAACCATGCATGACTCGACATGCCTTCATTGCACCGGAGTGGTTTCCGTAGCAGCTTGCGTGCGAAAGGCGAGCTTGGAGCTTGGACAAACCCAAGGCGTTTTTGGTTTGCCACCCAACGCGAAGAAGCGGTCCCTTGCCATGGCGTCTAGGAGCTCCTTGAGTTTGTAAGGGGCGCTCGGGAGGAGCTGAGCTGGCGCTTCCTCCTGCCAGAAATGTGGTCTCGACAGTACACCCGTGAAACTCTATCAAGCTGTACGGCTATACGGCATACGAGACTGAACGACCATGTTGGGAGCCCAGGTGCTGAGTCTTTCGCCTACCTCGCCAAGTTTGTTTGCACAGAACAGCCGCATGGCGTTGAGAGCGCAGTCCTACAATGTCATGCCTTTTTGATTGTTTGATGACCCGAATGGTGAACCCTGCCCAATTGTACCAAGAAAGCTTTAGCCGCTACTTTAGCCTTCAACGCAGAATTTAGCAGGATGCACTGCTGAACATACATCTCTTTGCCTCAGCCCCGGAACAGTGCCAGTCTGGCACAGCCATCTTGCATTGGCGCCACCACTCGGCTCACCGTTGTGTCATTGCAGGAATTCACAGTGAAGATGTGGGGCTACTACATCTTGCAAGATGTCATTTAGGCTTGATACCGGAGTCGAAGAAATCCAAAACCCTCGTCTATGGAAGTCCCATGTCCTAGAAAGAAGAGCAGAACGAAGCGCACTCTTCGACTGAGGGTGTCCCCTTTACAGACAGCTGAAAGGCCACCTACATTTCAGCCAAGCCTGAGTCAAAGCGTTCGTTAGAAGTTCACTCATCCAGCAGCCACAGCCATGTGGGAACTTCGGCCGTTTTCTGCTGGATCTATTGGCAGCGTCGGTGGCAGGGAGGCCACGCCCACGAGCTCCAGCAATGAGGCCTTCCACTGCAACCTTGTACGCCGAGATGCATTCATGTTGGGGTTCTGGTTGAAGGTGAGACATTTGCCTGACGAATGGCGAGGTGTCGATCTGCTTTGTTCTCTGATTCTTGATGAATCTGCGGTGCTCTTGTCTCGTTGGTGGTTGTGGCTGTTCGTCTTGTTTGTGGCTGATTGTGATGTTTTTGCCGACAGCCATGTTCTTTTGGTCATACCGTTTTCCGAAACATAATATGAAAGTGTGTATGCACACATGCATATATATGTAGGTATGTAGGCGTCAACGTATGTATGGATGAGCGTATGTAAATTCTTGTAAGCATGTATGTATGTATGTATGTATGTATGTATGTATTGTATGTAATGTATGTGTGTGTACGTACGTACGTAAGTAGGTAGGTAGCTAGGTAGGTAGGTTTGCATGTATGTATGTGTGTATGTACGTATGTAATTATGTAATTAAGTATGTATGTATGTATGTATGTATGTATGTATGTGTGTATGTACGTCTGTCTGTATGTCTGTATATCTGTATGTCTGTATGTATGTCTGTATGTATGTATGTATGTATGTATGTGTGTATGTTTATGTATATTGTGTATATGTACATGTGTGTACGTGTATATGTATAGAGTTATATGTATGAGTATGGGTGTATGTATGCATGTATGTCAGCATGCACGTATGCATTTCTGTATTGTATGTATAATGTATTCATTGATGTCTGTGCGTATGAATGTCAGTGTGTAGATATGTGTGTGTGTGTAATCATTAATCGTGCATCTAGCTGTGTTGGTCCAGTGTACGGTAGGTAGGTAGCTAGGTAGGTACAGTACAGGTAGGTCGATAGGTCTTGGTCTGTCTGCCAATGTACGGCGTGTGCATGCATGCATGTACACATGCATTCATGTGATATGTTATTAACGTATGCATGCATGCATGCATGCATGCATGCATGCATGCATGTCTGCATGTATGCAGGTATGTAGGTACGAGTATATAGGTATGTATGTACATGTGTATACATATACGTATGCGCACATGTTGGTCGATGACTAATTACATCTACAGGCATGTGTCAAGGGACGTCCATGTTGTTACGTCGCGAAGGAGCCAACGGCTGGACCCGGCAACCGCGTTGAGCCACCTGCCGGCATCAGCTTCGCAAGGTTTTCTAGGAGGTTTGGCTAGAGTTAATGCCGGCAGGATCTCCGGGAAGTCTTCTGGGTCACATCGTGTCCTCAGAACGATGCTAAGAGTTTGCATGCTTTTCGCCACTGCGGCGGCAGCGAACTGCGCTTCGATTAGCTTCTGGCACGGCAGTCGGTTCGTTTCCTTTATTAAGTGAGTCTATCCCAAGTATCATAAAGGCATCACTTGTCTTGACTCCGTGATTTCTCCAATCGAATCCTGCTTAGGATATCGGCTCAGGCAAGGTATGCAGGTGTCGGACAGGTACCGGTACGGATCATGCATGAATCAACATACAATCAGCCGAAGAAGAGACAGACCTTCAGGCAAGCAGGCAGACAGACACTCACATACATAAATGCATACATACATGCATACATACATACAAACTTACATACTCAAACAATGACATATATCCAGGCCACCGAACGAAAATCCACGTACAGATGAATATGCGTATGTATACATGAATGAGAGTGTGTCGATCGATATAATAACTGTTTGCCTGCACACTCGCGTTTGTGTTCGTGCCTCAATGATCCAACCCGCTGTACCATAGAAGTTATGCCGCCAAATTACCAGACGTCAGTCCGCCTGCAGATTTGAGAATCCAACTCGCCCACGGGAACTGCTGAAGTGTCGCCAATTGCGCACATTCAGCAGTGCCTGAAAGCTGGCATGCAGCTCAGGTCCATGTCCCTTACATTATAATGTTACCACCCTATGCATGGTTTAGAGGCAATGATTTTTACCATAAGTCCGCCAGACATAGAGGTGGTCAACATCAGTGCTGCACCCGGGCAGAGGGGCAGGGTACAGTGTATAGGTACAGATATCAAGCCGTGCAAAGCACTTCGTGCAACGTCATTTGCATTCTCTAGCGAAATTGGAATTGGCAAGTGGGGTGGACAACATGGACTTGGCGGTGGCATGCTTGGAACTGGTCGCGAGGCGACACTGGTCGATAAAGACAGTTGGTTTTTGCGAAGATTCAGTCGTCCCCAAACAACTGCGAAGTTTCGAAGTTCTTGAAATCAGTGGAATGCAAAGGAAACCCGTATCAAGCTGCTCCTTTCTAAGCTTCCCTCTAAGGGCGATCAACCGGCTGCTCACCTCGAAGGCCCAGGCCTGGGAGTCAAAACAACGACGGCGGGAGTCCAGATCTGGAGGCAGGGAGCGAAACTTGGGTGTGGCGGGCGAGTTCTCCCGAGGCTTCACTTGGATATAGGAGGGCTCCTCGGCTTCGTGGGGGCTTGTTTGGGGCATCAAATTACACCAGATCTCGGAATGGAGGCTCTTGGTGTTGAAGAAACTCGAGTAGCCTGACCTGTTAGGGCATGCCGCATATTTGTACTAGTTTCTGTGTGAGTGAAACCGCTCGCCTTACCGCAACGGATCGGCTCTCGGTAGCCAGACGAAAACAGCTGAGCACGCTGTGCAGAGTAGCTTTGGCAGCTTAGTTTCGGCGCATCATTCGCATTGGTGGCGCGGAGCTGGGCATGAGTGAAGCAAGTCAGCAAGCAGCGGCGCAAGATGCTACAGTAGCAGTGGCATGGTGGGCGGTGATAGCCGATAGCCGTGGTGATTTCGGCGATCATCGACAGCAGCAGCAAGCGAATGCATGGTGGGCTTACTTGAACTATGATGCCTACCGCTATACGTGGCCAGGTGATGCTTGGAAGCATCGGGGCTGGGCTGCCGACGGCGGCTGGTGGACAGGCCCTTGGGGAAGATCGGGAGCGGCAGGCTGGAGTAGGGACAACCAAGATCGCTCATGGTCTAGTTGGGCAGGAGATCAGTCAGCCGGGGAAAGCAATTCGAGGGCCACGGCACCTGAGGATGAGGGCCGCACACAGCGTAGGGCCTCCGTCCAGTCAGGAACCCAATCTACTGAGGCCGCCTCAATGGATGATCACGATCATGACGGACTTGATGATAGAGATCCGAAGGACAGTGATGTAAGCAGTGCCTCGGGGAAGAAGGAAACGCCTAAGACTGGCAAGGACTACGTGCCAGAGTATAACGGCTCCACGCCGATGAGGGAGTACGAGAGAAGGGTGAAGATGTTCGAGGCATCGACCGGGATAGATGACTCGCATAGGGTTCAGAAACTGATGGAGCGACTCAGTGGAGCTGGATGGCTTGCGACGGAATCTTTGGACTTGAGGGACCTCAAACATCCTAAAGGTGTCGAGCGACTCTTAACACACACACACAAACACTTATGGCAGGAGCTCGAGCCGCTCGAGTACCTCCGCATCTTCTCCACGCTCGCCGATGTCTACAGAATTTCCGAAGGACTCCGGGCCAAGAGTACATAACTTATGATATGGAGTTTAGGAATCACCTCAACAGATTGGAGGAGAGCGGTGCCAAGGTCGAAGGGCTTACAAAGGCCTACTGGTTCACTGAGAAAGCAGGGCTCTCGGGTGATCTTCGGAAACAAGTGGTGGCGGCTGCTGGGGGGGAGTACGAATACAATAAGCTCAGGAGGGCTCTAATGGCCATCGTCCCCGGGGTGAACAGATGGTAGCCACAGGCCTTCATCGACTAATCGGCAGTGGAAACCGCGAAGAAACCACCCTCCTCGGCAGGTACATGCTACCACAGATGATAGCCTGGATAAACCGGACAAGGACGAGATGGAGGACACAGGTGCGGAAGCCGAACGCCGAACATCTCGAAGGAGAGTTAGAAGTGCTGTTGACCCAGGCGGCCAAGAAGAGGGCTCAGATTGAGAAGGCTCCTGGATTCAACAAGACAGAGAGCCCAGAGGATCGTGAGAAGCGGATCAACAGCATGAAGGAGCGCATGCCGTGTTCAGCATGTAAGGCTCATGGCAAGACGGTGTATGGACATTCGCATGGAGATGCTGCTTGCCCTTATCGCCGTGATCATAAATCATCCGACAAGAACGTTTTGGCCGTGATAGAGGAGCAGCTTAGTGACAGCGAATCGGATCAGGACGAGCTGTTCGGCCCCACTCGCCGAGCCAGGCGGATGATGCTTCTCACGAGGTTTGGATCGGGTCTCTACATGGTCAAGAGAATCGCACGTGCAAGAGGCATACTTTGGATTTAAGCGACACTTGTTGTGCAAGGACGGTGGCCGGGGAAAAGTGGATCATTCAGCATCTTCGCCATCTCAGGAGGTTCGGAGAGGATGTGTACGTGGTCGACGAGGCCAGACCGTTCCGATTTGGGGCGGTTCCGAGAGTGATGTCCATGCATGCCGTGATCATTCCCGTTACCCTTCCTGGCATGAGCAAATGGGCTCACCTTAGGGTGATCTCTCCTGATCAGCAAGGGGGCGATGAAGCAGCTGGGAGTGGTGTTGGACTTGGCGAATGCTAGAGTTGAGTTTAAACAACTTAGCGCTACGGTTCCGCTGCGGGACACCAAGACGGGCTTATGTGGCTTCGACATCAACTTTGAGAAGAGGTACGAATGTCCGGATGAGCAGTTGCATGGACCAGAATGTGAAGTAGTTCTACATCCTTGGGAGTCCAATGGGGAACAGGAGATCATGAAAGTCATCCAGGAGATGATGCTATCGTCAAGTTGGTCAGGATGTTGCCTATCGGGCGTGGACATCGCCACCGAAAGATCAATGACGGCCGAGGGCCCAGCAACACCTCATGGGCCGTCGGAGTGATTGTGCATGGTCAGTGGCAGGGGGTCACTAAACGTTCGATGAGATATCCACATGTCGTCAGATACCCCAACTCCTTCATGAGAGACAAGAGCGACCTCAAATGGACATCGATCGCTTTGCACAAAAAGGTTCTCATGGAACCCCATGTAGACCTGAACAATAGCAAGCAGGACAAGTCCGTGACAGTCACCTTCGGCGAGTTCCAAGGAGGACAGATGTGGATACACGATCCCAGCATGGAATCAAGGGCACATGCAGTTTGGAAACAGGACGGCCGGGGTCAAGAACTTCCCGGGCGGCTGGAGGATACCTTCCAGCGTCCCTATGACAGTTCAGTCCCCATTCTGTACATGCCACACATCCATGGAGTGGTGAGAGATGGTGCCTGACCGCACACAGCAGTGATGATTCGTGGAATGCTCTACGAAGATTGAAATTTCCTCTTCCGAGGAGATTGGCTCCCAGGACCTTTGGGATGCCAAGTGAGTCCGATGTGAAATGCTCATGTCTTCTACCTACCGAGAGCCGCCAGAAAGAAGAGAAGACTTGAGCAATCAGTGCGTAACTCCGCAATAACAGCAGCCATTGACTTGTGAAAGCAATCATCAAGATCACGAATGAGCTCAGCAATGGAGCAGGTTGTGGCGCCGCAGGAAGGAGGAGTTTGTGAGCGCCATTGCCTGCCGGTGCACAGTGTCACCGGAGGACCTCCGACAACATTCAGTGGATCGCTTGAAGGAGCTGTGGGCAGTGTTGAAGCCGCGGAAGAACTCGAGCATCCTGCCGACGGGGTGGAAGAAATTCGAACTGCCCGACCTTCGGGCACTCTATGTGAACAAGGTGCTGGAAGACCTCAGCCTCAACTGCGATCACGACGGCCATTGGATGCGGTGGAAGAAGACGACCCAGTTCATCATGGAGCTGGAGATGTGGGAGACGGATATGAAGGAGGCAACCAAGCACGAGGTGGATGTTCTCTCCGAGCATCCGTTTTGCCGCGCATGCCAGATACCGATGGTAGTCAGGACCAATCGGTTGACCAGGGAAGAGTTTTACGGATGCCGTCGTTACCCGGTGTGTCGCGAGACTTTGCCCTT
Organism: Symbiodinium necroappetens; assembly: GCA_905231915.1. Classification (NCBI taxonomy): domain Eukaryota; class Dinophyceae; order Suessiales; family Symbiodiniaceae; genus Symbiodinium; species Symbiodinium necroappetens. The sequence continues at coordinate 7,503 of CAJNJA010081196.1, read as the reverse complement.
GGTGCACAAATGGTCGGCCAACCGCCAAGGTGCAGGGCGAATTCGAGAACCCGTTGAAAAAGAAGCCCGTGAACTCCGGCTACATCAAGAAGGACATGGACGAGATTATGGAGAAGAAGGGCAAAGGCAAGGAAACCCGCGATTGCAAACGGGGCGGAATGCCACCGCAAGCGACGCCGGGGGCCTCTTCGGACGGGTCGTGGATCGCTGCCGGGGCGCAGCCTCTTCCGGAGTCATCCGACGAGGAGGACAAGAGGATCTTCAATGCCAACCTGACGGCCGAGGAGATCGCGGCAGTGCAGTTGTTGAGGGAGCAGAAGAACAGCCCCGACAACAAGAAGTGAGCCATGACGGCGACAACGGAATTGCCCAACAGAAGCTGAGTGCTGAAGAGATTAGCCGTCGTATCAGAAATGGTCGAAGTAGGCTGAAGAAAGGCACTCGGAAGCGTCTGCTGGGCAACACGCTACCATAGCAGGTGTGTGTTATCAGCACAGTGGCCATGATGGGAGCAGCGCCGGAGGCTGTTCCAGTTTCGTCCCGAGTGCGTCCAGATGTATTAGAGGTTTTTGAAGATCGTGCACAGATGTCAATGTTTTTCTCACGATGAGGTTGGAATACTGGTGAGCCGGAGAGTGTAGGAAGCGATCACAGGGATGCAAGGGATGAGCTGGTCCGATGGATTGACTCTTCGCAGCCTCGCTTGGTGATCATGTCGAATTATGGCCCTCACAAGCCTCCAGTCTATGTGTGGCATCGCAATGCATCTCAGGCTGAGAGGAGAGCTCGGAAGTGGAGGGAGAGAGAGAGAGAGAGAACGGAGCTGTTGAGTTTATCCATCGTGTTTTCGATATGCAACTTGCTCGAGGAAACCAGGCTATGGCCGAGCTTCCTTTTGGTCAAACGTGGGGTGTTGAAGCTTTGGCTGGGGCTATGATCAAAAAAACCCGGAGGTCAAGTCTGTCCTTGGTCCGAAGTCGGTCGGGTCTAGAGTCTAGTGAAATCAAGGACATGTGGTTGATCAGCGCTGATCAAATTGTCCAAGCTGTTGAGAAAGATCGAGACCAACAGAAAAAGGGAAGCACAGGTGGCAAGCCAAATTCGACTGAGGAGAGGTCACGACGATTTGTCAAGGCAGTATGTTGCGGCCATGTTCAATACTTGAAGGAAACGGATCCTGGAAGAATCCGTAGAATGTTGAGAAACGTTGCCGCACGCATTCGCCGCACGGTGCACTTTGGAAGCCGAGATGTGAGAAGTGCTCGATCTGCGCTGGAGTGAAAAGACAGTCATGAAAGCCCTCAACTGTTGGAATGCGGTTTTTGCACAGGGTCATGGAGAGCAGGAGCGTGACGAAGACGAGGAGATGATTCCTGTTTCGCAGGAGCCTAATCCAAATGTGGCCCGGCGACCAAGGGTGTGGAGCAGCCAGCTCTTCCGACTGAAACAGTGCAAAGTCGTCTATCCGGTGAGGGCGTGTCGTTTGAGGTTCCCCCAGGTGCCGAGTGAGTGAGGCTGTGAGACGTGGGCTTGTCAAAGCCCGCTGCAATCTGGGGCACCCGAGTGTCGCCGATATCCAGCAGTTCTTGAAACATGGAGGGGCAAAGCAAGAGGTGATCGAAGCCGCTGGATGGATGAAGAAGTGCATGACTTGTGCTCACGGTAGACAGCCCGCTACCCATAGGGTGTCAAGCATACCCCCGTGTCAAGTTACATTCGGCGACGAGGTGCAGCTGGATTGCATTTGCATTCATGACTCTGACATTCTGTCGGTGATAGATCGAGCTACTTCATACCACACTGTTGAACTTCTCAGGGACCATTAGCCAGCTGAGTTGTTGAGAGGATTTGATCAGGCTTGGATGAAGTGGACTGGACCTCCGTTGCGAGCGACTACGGATATCTACGGATCTGGAGGGCGGCTTTCAGGGTAAAGAGTTTGGGAGCGCGTGATTGCAAGCGGATGCAGTCTGAGTGCAATTGGTGGAACTACACAGTGGCAACGTACGATTAAGGATATGCTTATCAATACCATCCGCCACGCCCAGGCGAAGGGTCGTGAAGACATGAGGAAGCTTTCCAGGGAAGTTGCATGTGCAAAGACCAGCCTCGTTCGAGAACATGCATGGATGGTCACCGGTTGCGCTGGTGTTTGGGCGGGAGCCACGTATGTTTGGAGAGTTGCATCACAACGGCAAGCCGGGCTCCTCTCATCCTTCAGTAGGCGAAATGGGCAGCAATGTGGCCATCCGCGTGAGATACAGGTACCATGCTAATCTCGAATACAGTACGTCAAACTCAAGCTAGGCAGATGTTGCTGAAGACCGCCCATCAACGTACCCGCAAGTTGCCTGTTCCTAAGATCGGGCAGATGGTTCTCTTTTGGAGGGATCAAGGAAGCAAGAAGCGTGAACGCCAGAGCAAATTGGTAGGTCCAGGATTCATCGTTGGCCTTCAGGATCGGGACGCCTGGGTTGCCTGTGGGAGATGAGAAACATTTCGGTGAGCCCCAACTTCAGAAAGCCATGGCCTTGTTTAAGAAGGTTCCCAAGGAGGCCACATACGAAGATCTCATCGGACAGGATAATCCTCAGGATGAGCCTCAGCTTCTCGAAGAGGACCCTCTTGCACGGGACATCTGTGACGATGTCCACATGGAGGACGATGAAGGTCGAGGGTTATCGCCCGGGTATGCCAGCCTTAGGAACCAGGCGGGGTGGCATGTTGATTCACTTGGGAATCCTGTTCTTGTTTCTCATAAGGTTTGGGCGTTAAGGACTCCTGAGTCAAGATATGCTCCGGACAGGTTTCCTTTCAGCACTTCTTGGGCCTATGCCGATGGTCAGTGGAAAAGACTTGAGCATGAGGTTAAGTGGATGGAGTTGGACGATCATCGTCAGCTTATTCCAGAAGGTCCGGCGAGCATGCTGATCACGATTTTTCAAACCGCACTCGCAAGGATAGCTGTTTTGATGACTTTCCAGTGAGTGTCAAACGACGGAAGGGTGAAGTGTCAGAATCTCACCGTGTGAACGCTGTTCGGCAAGATGGGGGGGGGAATACGAAGAGTTAAACTAAGCTCCGTCGGATGATGGAAAAGGAGATCCCCTTTGAATTGATCCCTGAGTGTGATCGTGAGCTGTATCGTGCCGCAGAGGACAAGGCGTGGCAGTCTTGGCTTGGCTACAAGAGTTGTGAGGTCTTGAGTCTTGAGGAGAGTAGACATGTCGAGAGGGACAAACCACAAAGAGTTCTCCCGAGCCGATACGTGTTCAGGAAAAAGCATGCCGGATTGAAGGACAGTGCTGGGAGAGACCTTCCGGTCAAAGCCAAGGCGGGCATCTCTGCCCTGATAGGAAAACGGGCAAACTCCAGATAGAATTTCCCACCATGGAGAGCGTCTCGACCATGATCTTTCTTCATTTGGTGGTCAGTTTCGGATGGACCAAGAACTGGTACATAGGAGACATTCCCAATGCTTTCCTTCAAGATTTGGTACCCGGACAGATCTTGAAGCTTCTCAAGCCCCTGTACGACAGGCCAGATGTTCCTAGAGCTTGGTACAACGAGCTGTCTCGAATTCTGCAGTCCGAACTGGGGTTTCAGAAGTCTGCTGTAGACCCGGCTTTGTTTTGTCTTAGGGATTGTCAGCGCCGATTGCGGGCGCTCATGATCATTCATGTTGATGACGTTATGATTTGCCATGATGGATCTGAAGAAGGCAAAAGGGTGGCAAAATTGCATGAGCGCTTCCCATTCGCAACTTGGATGCAGGTGTCGGAGCAACCTTCCGGAGTTACTTACTGCGGTAAACAGATTGAAAGACCATGAAGAATGCATTCTCTTATCTCAGGACGCTTTCGTAGTAGGGAGGCTGCAGCCGATGCGAACCGATCCTCAGCGGACAAAGGACCTCGAAGCTCGGGCCACAGAGACTGAGGTGACCGACTTTCGGTCGGTCGTGCGGAGCTTGCAGTGGCTCTCGGTGCAGAGCCGGCCTGATCTAGCGTTCGAGTGTAACCAGCTCCAGAAACGCGTAGTTGACCTCCGGGTTAGAAATCTCCAGAGAGCTAATCGGGCCGTGAGAGAGATTGTTTTCAGACCTCTTAGTGCGGATGCCGAGATCGTTGCGTTTCATGATGCCGGGCTTTACAGTACTGTAGTGTGGGTGTCGAGATCGATGAGCAGGAGTGTGATGACATCCTTATTCTCAAAAAGGGGCGTGCCTCGGATTCGTGAAGAAAGGCCGCACCATGCAGGTCCCGACTCGTTGTCAATTAGCAGACGGTCTTACGAAGGCCAATCGGGGCAGCGATTTGAGGGAACAAATGGAACGAGGCATGCTCTTTCACGAAAAAGCTTGGCGGCGGGGAAAATCCCCTGTACAGCTAACAGGTCAGACGAATATTGATACCAGTGTTGAAGAAACTCGAGTAGCCTGACCTGTTACGGCATGCCGCATATTCGTGCTAGTTTCTGTGTGAGTGAAACTGCTCGCCTTACCGCAGCGGAGCGGCTCTAACCAACGAAAACAGCTGAGCATGCTGTGCAGAGTAGCTTTGGCAGCTTAGCTTCGGCGCATCATTCGCACTTGGTGCATTCCGCATAGTCATTTGCTATGAGACACCGCCTGACGGTTTCAATGTGCCAAGCCCCGGATGCAAGTAGTAGGGTTGTGACGGTCTTCCCTTCATGCAGGCCATGTCAGGCCCGCGACTCCTTGTGTCCACATTTCAAGTCTCGGACTCTTGATCTGCGTTTGTTTGAGCAGGCAGAGCTCAAGGCCAAGCCGGCCAAGGGCGGAAGGTCGGCAGCATCACCAGCAACCTGTCCTCTTCGGTCATCCAAGAGACAGATGCCTGGCACAGACTTAGGCTGCCAAACCCCCACCCCCACCCAAGAAGTGCAAACGCATTCCAAGTAATCCAGCCGATTGCTGGTGTCCTCGCGTCATGCCCGAACTCTTCGCACCTGCAGCAGCACTAAATCTAAATGCACGGGGTCGAATCCACCTCAAATCGTGTTTTGCTTAGCTCCTGCGAAGTCGGGCTAGCCCATCCGAGAGTTTGTCTTCAGAAACTGAAGCAGCCTTGTTGCAATCACTGTGGGGAAACATGGGAAACTGAATCCACTCCACACCAAGTTTCGCTGCTGTAAGGGGATTTGGGAATCACGGACGTCTTGCCATACCGTTTGCAGAAAGCAGCATGGTCAAAAGACACCGTAAAACCATCTAACACCGCTGAATACCTTTGTTCCGACATGCCGCATCCGACTGATCCGCCCCAGGAGATGGACTGGAAAATGCGGCAGCAAAAGCGCGAAGCGATCTCGGGAAGGTACCTTGGATCTTTGGATCACTTCAGAAAGTACTTGAAAGTACTAATATACCGCAGCGAGTTACTCTGCGGCCGGTGCCATGCTTCCCTGGCACGTCCTGTCCCGCCCCGCCCCCGTCCGCCCGCCCCCACCCCCGCCCCGCCCGCCCACCCCCACGCCCGCCCGCTCGGGCGCGCGCGCGCGCGCGAGCACGATAGTCAATAGCCTTTCTCAATTCTGAGCCCTGGTTTGCTTTATGTTTGCCTGGACACTTGTGCATGCTTCATAAGCGGTGTCCCTGCTTGAAAAGTGAAGTGTTTATCGCATTTTATCGCTGTAGTGGCTGTTGTGGTGGCTTCAGCCCAACCCCTTCAAGTCTGCACAGATACTGATCACCGATAGCTCTATTTCTGAGCCTGCCCGGAGAAGCACCCAACCCTCGTGCATTTCGCATGTGAAGCATTTTGGTTGAAGCAACCTGTCTTCACGACTGTTCCGCTGCGGAGTAATGTGAGTATGTGACAGTACGTGACGACCCGAGCCTGAGCTTCTGGACACGAACCGTGCTGCATTTGAGGGTTCAGGTTTCAACTAGGGTCAGTCACAAGAAGTTGGAGGATAGAAGTTCTCCAGGAACTACTCGAGGCCCACGCGGGGGAACTGTGACGGTGATGAGGACGCTACTGGTGCAGCGAGGACGATGCTGATGTCGACGGGCATGGTCGTGCTGGTGCTTCGTGTGATGGTGATGATGATGATGATGATGATGATGGCAAGGTTGAGGAGACGGTGAACGTAATGAGGATGCGGATGGAGACGACGAGAAAAAGGATGAGAGGATAGCGATTAGTGTGTTGATGGCTTGAACAGCAGTGGAGCGGTTTTAAGGTCACCGACATTGTGGCGAGGGTAGCGGTGCTGCTGATCCCCTTCAGGTCAGTCGAAGCCAGGGAGTTTTTATTATGTTGCAAAGAAATGTGTGTTCAATTTGGAAACATGCTTTTCAACCAGTTATCCGCGAAGAGATATCTATGCGGCCTTCTTTGCGAACAGACCTCCACATAACCCCGGGGTTTTATGAACTTATTCTGCCAAGCCCCTGAGAAAGCAAAACCGGTCCCTTGGTCCATTGGTGTCTTATTTTGCAAGTTGCCGGCTCGATGTCTTGAGAGACTAGGTCTGGGAGCCCTGCAGCAGCCTCCCAACTCACACAGCAAAAAATCCTGCAATAAGAATCTCAGCACCTGAAGTTCTTGAATTGGGGAGCCTGGCAAGCCCGGCACAACAACATGAATTGTTGGAAAGGTAAGGCACCAAGCCCGGAGTACTCGGTTTCTGACCTGATTCTTTGCTTTTGCTGGCACTCGTCGCTGAACTAGAGCTGTTACTGAACATAAACTCTGAGCAAAGTGTGGAAACACCCTGTGAGTCCGTGCTAGGGCCAGAGCTAAAGGAGCTATTGAACTTGGGATTCTGAGGTCTGGGGGTTAGACGCAATTAGGGTTGGAGCAAAAAGGGGAAGGTCACAGGTGCAGATGTTCAACTTGTGACCTTGAGGTTTTGGGCGCGCATCGATCGCTCCAAGTCCAAGGACACAATCCCGGACGAGGCGTGAACAATTTGCGGGAGGGTTGCCTCGGCTGTCCGGCCTTGCGCTGGCTTGAGACTTTTGGACGAGTTGATGCGACCCTCCTCTGTGCTTCGGCTGTTGGCTAAACGCATGTGTCAGATTGACGACGACGACGACGAGTACTATTGCTGCTAGAGTTGCTGCTGCTGCTGCTACTGCAACTGCGACTGCTACTGCCGCTACTGTTGCTACTACTGCTGCTGCTAGTGCTAACTCTTATTCTCCTATTAATACTACTTCTACTTCAACTTCTACTTCTACCTCTACCTCTGCTTCTACTTCTACTTCTACTTC
>CAJNJA010081185.1:0-20925 GCA_905231915.1 Symbiodinium necroappetens | reverse complement strand
GTCGTAGTAGTTGTAGTAGTCGTCGTCGTAGTAGTAGTAGTAGTAGTAGTAGAAGTAGCAGTAGCAGCAGCAGCATTAGTAGTATTTGGCAGTAGTTTGTCCAGTAGTTTTAGTAGTGGTGGTGCTGGTGGTGGTGGTGGTGGTGGTGGTGGTGGTGGTAGTAGTAGTAGTAGTAGTAGTAGTAGTGGTAGCGTCAGGTTAGTCATTAGTCGTTGGCGTTTGGTGGCTATTGATTTGACAGTAGGTATTGAGTCCGTAGTAAGTTGAAACCAGTAGGCAGTTTGTGGTTGGTAGGTCGTTTGCAGGTAGAGTCCGTAGTTACTAGAGTATTTGTATACTGTAGTAGTTAGTATTACAAGTAGTAAGTAGTGAGAAGATGGTAGCTAAATAAGTAGTAGGACGTAGTTAGCATTAGTAGCCAGTAGCCAGCGGCCAGAAATTGAGAAGTAAGTAGTTAGTAGTTATTGATACAAATGTCAACAGTAGTAGCAGCAGCAGCAGCAGCAGCAGTCGCGGTAGTGGTAGTGGTAGTGATGGTAGTAGTAGAAGTAGTAGTAGCAGTAGCTGTAGCTGTAGCAGTAGCAGCAGTAGCAGTGGCAGTAGGAGCAGGAGGTGGAGGAGAAGTAGTAGCCGTACTGTAGCAAGCGGCGGGCCCAGCTGTCTTCAAGAGGCATTGTGCGCTGGTGCACAGCGCTGTTCTGTGACATTGCCTGTTGCAGCTGTGACGGCTTGATATAGTTTCATTTCATGCTGTGCATTCTGGCTTGATTTCTGTTCTTTTGCTTTCAGGTGTATGGTAAATCATGGAAAGACATCAGCATGCAACTTCTCACGGCGGGGCGAACAACAGGCTGCCGCCTTGTAGCAAGGAGCCACGAGTTGGAAGCATTTGAGCATCTGCAGCATGTCTCAGCATGCGAGGGGTCGCCGCTGTGCCTGAGCTGCAGAGACCTCTCCCATTGACCAGCAAAGCTGGCAGCATCCAACCCAGAGAAGATTCCCATGCAGTTTTTGTAGCTCGTTTTAACACGTGCCAATGCAGTGGGGAATTCTAGGCGCTTGCTGGCCTTGGTCTTTGGTTTCTCGACCCGCTGAGCTGCGCTGGAGCTCACGCTGGAGCTTGCGCTGCTTGGCTGCAGCGGCTCCTGGAGTCATCTAGAGTCTCTTTAGTCCCATGTCAGGCACATGTTCACCAGGCTTGCCTTGTAGGGCTGCGCCCGGCACGTAGACCTAGTTGGGCTTCATCGAGGTTCGGGAATCGGTGCTCACGATGTGCGTTGAAAGCGGGAGTCTAGCGGCTGTCCAGCCAAGGGCCGACACGCAGAAATCTGGCGATGCATCGCCAAACGCCCAGTACCTTCGATCGCAAACTATGCTACACGAGTCTTTCGGTCAGATTTCTGTCTTCAGTGGACAGCATGAAGGATGTAGTATTGCCTTTCCAGGAGCGTCCTTTGACTATTGTCGCCGTGCAGTTCTTATGCAATGGATGGTATGCCCCGTGCATGTATAGTACAGCTACAAGTCCGAGGTAAAGTTGAGCGGCAAGTTTACGCTGTCAGAAACCCGAGTGCTGTTTGACCCCCGGGCCTTGCCGCTGATTACTCGGTCTGCCATTGCAGCGGTCAGAATTTTACTCCACAAGCCTAAGGTAAGATGCACAAAGTGCGACAAAAACCAGCCATGGACGACCATCAAGCCAGGCACCGACTGCGGGTACGGTGGCTGAGGGATTCGAACAAGAAGTTGACCTCCAGAGCATTGCATCTGGCATATGAAGCTTCGGAACTGTTCCTTTGGTAGACAGCACCGCGAGGAAAGCAGGTCGTGGCCAGCCGCAGAGGTGCCTGGCAACAACCCTTACTTGGGACTTGGATGTTGCTTCTGGAGAGGATATTGGTCTGCGCAAAGTGGAGGGCTTAGTACAACTCTTTACAACGAGGAGCGAAGTCCTATTAAGGAACTCCCCCCGGAATTCAGGCACAAAGTTCAGGAACTCGCTGTCACAATTCGGGGCCGGGGCTAGGTCACTGGCACGTCGGAATTCGGGAACCACGGGACGCAAATCGAGAACCAGGAAGTTACAATTCAGAGCCTGTGGCTGTCGGCTTCAGCTTCGTCCGTCTCCTAGTCTGCTCACAGACCCCACCCGTTTTAAATTTCACAAGTTCACGAACTCACCAACCCGAGTAACTCCTTTGGGAGCCTAGGGTGTTCATCTTCGGTAAAAGTTTCCTGCTGGATTCATTCCTCAGGGTTTTCGTCTTGGGCAACCGGTCCTCGCTGGATTGACTCCTTAGGGCTTTTGGCTGCGGGAAAGGTTTCTTGCTGGATTCACTCCTTAGGGTTTCGTCCTGGGTACATGATTCTCGCTGGTGTCACTCCTTAGGGTCGTCGTTTTCAGGCAAACTTCTGCTGGATTCACTCCTTAGGCTTTTCGTTTTGGTTCAAAGGTTCTGGCTGGATTCACTCCTTTGGGTTTTCGTCTCGTGGGGAGTGGGGGTAATTAGGCGGGTAGGAGGGGTTGATGGCAGGTGGGACAAGTTACGTCTAAGCAAAACAAATTACATCCAAGAGGGAAAGGAGAGCTGCAGGTTGCTTTGCTTTCCTCCTATCGCCTCCCCCTTGCCAACCACTTTCGAACCCGGAGTCGGAAGGGGGGGGCCCATGGTCTGCGACTTTTTAAACAGCTCTGGACAACTGCCTTGACCCAGCGTGGCTGAAATGCACCAAGTCAGATCCATTTGTGCCGGAATTTTGGCGCCAGGGTTCTCGAATTGGTGCTTCACGGGTCTGGAAGTCGCACACGCAGTCCGCGACGCGTCTTCCGGAATCCCACCCGTTCCCGAATTTTGGCTCCTGAATTGCCCCACTCGGTTCCTGAATTTAGTTCCAGAATTGGGCCTCACCCTTACAACGAGGACAAACTACCTTTTCAGAATATTCGGCATGCCAAACTCGGTCCATTCCATTCGTCGTAATTAGTTCGTGTTGCCATGTACTCAAAGCAGGAGTTGTGGCAATACTAGTGTTCAGCATGGATCTAAGGCTGCTACTCTCACTGCAGACTGCATGTCAACTTTACCAAAGTCCTTGTCGTAGCTGCAGCTTATCATGCGTGTTATCTGACCAATTATGAACATGATGAGGCCTCAATTGCGTGTCATTGCGGTGTGAGAACCCAGGAGAATGGCTTTGCCTGCTGAACTACTGGGGTACAAATGTGACGGTGAAGGACCTAAGCAGCGTCGATGTTTCCATCATTTCTTGCTAGCGAAGCTTCAGCATGGATGGTATAGGACCCCTCTGGACAAGATCTCTTCGAAGTGGTCCCAGGCGAGGTTGAGCTTTTTGAGTGAAACGGTCGAGAGCACGAGGGCTCGACTAGTGCTCGACTGCTATCGGTGTACATGTGTGCGCAGAAAAAAAGAAGGTGTGCTTCTGGGTACAGGCTGAGCTTAGGGACGGCGCAGTCAGTTGATGCTCGCTTTACCACGAACGAACGAAAACTTCAACCACGGCTTGGGCAGTTTCGGGGAAGCTCAGAAGGCACTCGAGTTGCCTGGGCGCCAGTTCGCCACATCCTGGGCGGCGCCAACCACTCTGCGCTGGCGCGGCGGGCGCTGACACTGGCAGCTCTGCATAATCAGTCGCATAGTCCGGAGTGTACCAGTCGTTGCCTTTGCCGGTCTTTCTTGCCACCTACAGTAGCTAATTCAGCAGCTACAGCGGCAAGCTACCAATGCATCTCTATGTTTTGACTTGGACATCTATGCAAGTTTTTGGTGCTGTGTTCAAGCATCGCATGTGCAGCCTGCATCTCTGCACGAGATTTTGCATGTGCATTGATCCCAAATTGTCTTTGTTTACGTATGCGTCCGCCTGTGCTTGTTTACGTGTGCATGTGTGTAGGAACAGTCACCTCGGCACATGTCTACTGATGTACTCACGAACCCGCATCACCTTGCAGATAGGTTCATGCGTTCCTCTATGCCAGTTTGATTCTGACCGAACCGCTGTCTGCATGTCTGCCGCATGTTCGCCGTCACTATTGCTCTCTCTCTCTCTCTGTCTGAATCTCGCTCTTTCTCCATCGCTCATTCTTGTTGCTCGTTTCTGAGCTGTCTTTCCTCGCTCCCAACTTCGCTGCCGTATCTCCCTCTCTGGCGCTCCCTATCTCTATCTGTCTCTCTCTCTTTCTCTCTCTCGCTCTCTCGGTTTCTCTGTCCATGTCAACGGAATCCAAAGTGGCGGGTGCCATGCCATGTCATGAAAAATGCACGTATGGTTTAGATAGAGACGGCCTATGGCTTGCGGTCCGACCGCTGCCGCCTTGTACACTCCAGGAGGCGGTCTACAAGACGGAGCCTCTTTGCCGATGGGAGTTGGTTTATACCTGGTGAGATTTTTGTGACGATGGCTCTGGGTCTAGCTTCTGCTACGAGTGCCACTGGCCTGTGCAGCGCTTGCATATGGCATACTAGCGAAGCAAAGTGAACCCCCTAATGTAGGGGCCTGCCTACTTACCAGTCCTTTCTGTACTATTTTGGGGGGCTCCTTATAAAAGTTTAGTATAATGGGCCCCAAACCCTTTTCTATTTGTTAAGGGTCGCGGTCTTCTGGTGGAGACTGCAAGGCCGAAGCTGTGCAAAACCCAAGGCTGTCAGCCTGGGCCGCAGGCGATGTAGCAGCCGGACGGCCCAAGATGAGCCGTGCATCTTGGCTTTGGGGGCACACAGCACATGCCGTCGGCTGCAAGGCTAGAGTCATCTAGAGTCCAACTGCGTGCGTATTCAAAAGCTACTTTGACAACACTTGCAGTGGAAATGGGCTGGGGTGCTGCGCTGCAGACTCTACAGCTTTTGCAGCAAGGGTTGATGCAGAGCCATGCCCTTTGCGACCGAAAGTATGGTGCAAACTGAGGCTGCCCAGGAGCCTGGGCATGCACTTGAGAAGATGATCCGGGCCTTCGGATCTCAATGAAGCTTTGTGGGACATGCGAACTTGAGTCAGAACTTTTTGTAACACAGGAACGGGGCACACACAGTGTCCTCATGGACATGTAGGTCGATATTTAGTCAATTTAGTCATTTCAAACATTTTAAGTTTTTCTGCGTCAACCTCCGTGAATCGCCTTGAGTCCCTGCTTGTTCATGTCAATGTGGAGCCTTCGGTGGCCGTGGAACCATGGCAGAGGCCGACAAGTTCGAGCGGCGCGCGGCTGCCGGCGGAAGCCTCTTTGAATGCATTGTCGCAGTTTGTAGCAACGCTTCAGGGGTGAGTGATGGAGTTCCGGAATTTGAATGAAATTGCTCAGATGCAAGACAGAGGCCAAGAATGGGTTTTGTGCACATATTTATTGTCTCGTTGCCTGCGCAGGATTGGAGAAGGAGTGGCCCCGCATCGTGCGAGCCCGAAGGACCAAGCACCGCATCAACACCTTGATCGCGGAGGCCGAAGCATCGAACTTGCTACCGTGTCTTGTTCTCCTTGTGCATCAGAACTGGCGGTGTGTGCTCACGCATGTGCATGCTTCCAATTCGATTGAATGACTAGGCTTGTTCGATGCAAAGCTGCATGTGCCGCCGAATGGAACCTCGGCGGCCGCCAGGCGATGCCAGATGATGCAGGTGGCGAAGAAGCTTGTCTACAGCCGGGTTGAACAGCAGTTCGTTGTTGGTTGGTACCGACGAGTCAGCGACGAGTGGAGTGCTAGCTGCTAGTTCAGCCCTAATTCTGTTTGTCTGCCTGTGTGTGTGTGTGTGTGCGCGAGTGAGAACCATGCAGCTATGTTGCTTGATTCGTCCTCCATTTCCTCTCGTGCTCGGACATTCCTTTGCGCCAGACGCAATCAGCCGAACCTTTGAACCATACAGGGATCATCTCGTTTCGTGTTGGTTCTGCCATACATGGTCCTTGGCATGGCGCCAGAACCATCACCTCATCTTCATTCATAGCCAGTACCATCATCAAACCTCTTTTTTGCGCTGCGTACAACCAGCACCGATCAAGTCACCATTTGTATGCTGATCTGATGTTCAAACGCTTCTGTTAGCTCCCATCACGCATCACTCACCGTTCCGTCAGTGTTTTGAGCATTGCCGATGACATGTCGATTAAACACACGATGGCGACAACGCTTCATCTGGATTTTTGACATGAGGGCATGCGCGGTGAATTTGTTCAGTTCGTCTCGTGAAAGCACGGGCATCTTCGCACAGGCACGTAAGCCCGTCATTATCTGATTTTGCGTAGTCAGTTGTGTACACACTTCTTTTCACGACGCGAAAAATTCCGTTACGCCTTCCCAAGAGGGTTTACTCCGGGCCTCGCTACTTTAATTTATGTCCTGCAACACTTACAAGCTGACATGGCATAAAGCCCCCGCAGACCACGAAGAACTAATCAAGACCCTTGCCATGTGGGCTCGTCCTTGCGAAGTAGGAGGCAACCATCATGACCTTACCTTACACTTCTTTACACCGAGGATGGGCGACTAGCGCTAGTTTTGGATGGAGTGGATGCCCAGACGTCTCAGGCAGGCATATCAACGTGAACAAGTTGCGGGGCTCTGAATAACTTGATATAGTTCGACCCTATGTGCTTGAGGATGTCGAAGACACGCGGACCTTTATTCACTACTCCTGGCTGTGGTGCTTGCATCCTGCCTGTCAGATAGGGGCTTGCAGCGCGGTACCAGTAGCTGAGATGCCTCGGCTTCATGACCCAGTCACAGTCCAATTTGTGTATGGTGGGAGGCACTGATGGCGCGTGGGCTGCCTGCGGAACGGCTGCCTGATTAAATAGCAATGTGCCAAGTTAGCCGACTATTGCTTTTCGTCAAGGGTCCTGCACTCCTGTTTCAGGATCCTGTCTCCAAACGTGGTGCCAGCGGTTGCGGAAGCTCTGCCCCCCTGCGGCATACATCCCGGCAAGCGGATGGAGACACTGCGGTATCGGGCAGGAAGTCTGAGACACATGCTGTATACGTTCTGGTAGGAAACGGTGATTCGTGAAAGTCGTCAGTTTCGAGGTCAGATCGGGGGATCTCCAGCTGGTGCGGTCGAGTACAGGACCGCCACATGGAATAATTCTCTGAGCCCGGATCCTGTGCTCATACTCTCGACATGCTGGTCTTCCTGTGGCATCCGGGAGGACTTCCTGCGCTCGACCGAAGTTTCCGGAGCCTTGGACCTGCTGTTCTTGGACTACACAGGCCGGCCAAACTCCGAAAGCCAAGCGCCCGTTGATTGCACAGCGCCGTGGCATCCAAAGAGACACCTGCAACATCCTGCAACTGTCACATCTAGTGAATCTAGGGACGCTGCACTGCGCCCTACTGCAGGCTGCCTGGCTTCCCGAGCCTCGCATTTGAGGCCCGGAAGACCAGCGGGAAGGTTTCCGAGTGCCGCTGCAAGCTGTCGAGACCTTCTGCAGGCCTGCGCTGCGTGCGCTGCGTCCGCATGGCGTTCTGGCCTGCACGCTTCTCTCCTGCCACCAATTAGGCGGATGGAGTTTTCAATTGCCAACGCATGAAACTCGCAAAGCTTCATGCTTGGAGTCGCTTCTTCTTTTCTGAGAGCCGTGCCATGCTTCCTGGACCAACCGTTCATTCATGGCAGCCCAGGTTTTCCATGAGGCACTCCCCTGTCGAGGACTGACTTGGTCCTGGTATAGACCGGAGCACCTTCCCAAGGAATAACTTATCATGAGTTCATTAGATCCATCATGATCCATCCCAACGCAGCTCTCTCTGTGGAAGATGTTGAAGGCATGCCAGACCAGCTTCGAATGGAGCCCTGCAGAGCACATGACGTCCATGCCATGCATAATTCTTAGTGAAATCCTTTTCGGCGTCACTGTTGAGATGATGATCGCAGTACTTGCGCTTGCAAGGACGACTTCAGTTACGGCTTTCTACCGCCACAGCCTGAAGGCGGGAGACTTTGACTGTGCCTAGCCTTGACCAGTAGCAGCACGGCGACAGGCCCTTACAGTGCCATGAGCGTGAAAAGTGGCCAGTCGCGGCTCGAGCCTCGGCAGGCTGGAGCCACGCCCACGCGGTGCACGCGCTCGGCCGCTGCCTGCTCGAGGCCGCCGAAGCGCTCGGCCGCAGCGTAGAAGGCGCCGGCCTTTCGGGGCTGCCTCTTGGACTCAGCAACTGCAAAGCCGGCAAAGCCGCTTTCCCGCCCAGCCGCCCCGCTTTCCCAGGAACGATTATGAACTCTTTGACAACATGTCAGCTGCATGGGCCACACGGAGTGCCGGCGATGCTTGGCAAGCGCATGCAGGTTTCTCAGTGACCGAGCTTCGTTGGGACCCTTCATGACCTGCATTGCTTGCTTCCTGTATGATTTCCCATAGCTTGTGTCTCCAGCTTGTTTCGGCTTCGCTGGATCTCAGGATGCATCTGAGACCACCCGTGAGCTCGTCATCAGAGCGCTGGAGGAGGAGAGCATCCCCGCACTTGCAGAGGCCGGGCCATTTTCTTGGAGGCAGCAAAACCCCCGTCCTGACGTATCAGGCCCTCGCCAGCTGGGCGGACGAGCCCAACTCGGAGCTGCCCTGGCTTCGGAAAGGTGTGGCTGCATGGCTGCATTTTAGGGCCGGAGGCCAAACCTGAATGCCGCGGAACCGGGTGGAAGTAACATCGACACGGAACGAGTAGCATCGTGTGCCATGTTTCGCGATCGGGAGAGTTTGGCCGTGGAACAAACCAGTCTGAAGGCTTTCCAGGCAGCTACGGCTTGAATTGCTCGGAAGTCGGACGTATGCAAAGGGTCAGCTTGACATGCGCCAACTTGGGTTATGAAGTATGGGAGCCATGTTTTGTGACAACTTCTGTTGCCTGTTTTCCATTTCGGATTTCGCGGGCCTGTAGTCGACTCTTCACTCAACCCCCTGCTAGGCTACCGTGGCCGAAAGGGTGCAGCGCGCCTGTCAGGGAGGACTGCTCAATCGAGACTGACTAGTACGAATGATCCTGTGCAAGAGGTGCGGCGGTGTGGAATGTAGATTTATGTTGCGCTTCCCGGATAGCCAAGCCTGCTGTTGCAGCCAGGAGTGCTGGGATGTGCCTGGCGCAGTGGCGACGAAGGCTGGATTAGCTGTATCGGGTGACTCCGCCACTTGAAAAAGCCATTTGCAGAATGTCTAGCCGCTGTGATTTCTACACCATTTCAGACTTGTAAATGGTACCTCGCCACGAGTGACGGCCTGTTCAAGTTAAGGCCGTGGAAGCCCGCATTGTCTTCTGGGTGCCAATGGAGCTGTCCAGGCGCGGTTCTCCTAACTTGATGTTCCTCAGCTGTCATGTTGCTCGCATCTGTACTCATTGGAGTATTTGAGGTTTCAAAATATCAAGGACCCTGGGGTCGAATGTGCTCTGCCCGGCCCTGAGGACAAAGACCTGAACATGTTGCGCAAAGCAGCCGTGGCTTTGAAGCAGGTGCCAATGCTGTCTAGCAGTCTAGCATGTGGGTCTTTCTTGACTTCTTGAACTGGAGTTGTATATTTGTTTTCATCTCGTGCACCGTGCACCCATGCTGATCACAGCTGCTGTCACGCTTGGGAGCCTGTGGTCCATCACAGGTTGGAATTTCTATTTGGAGATCTAAATCCTGCACAAATTCAATAGCAAGTGGTGTGAGCCTTTCTGCTGGAATACTGCAGACGGAATCTGCCAGTTTGCGCATGTGTCCGGCTACTTGCACTATGCACACAGAGCAGCACTCCCTGGTCAGAGAAAGTAGAACATACCTACCCGATCAACTTACCGTATGTGTTCCAGCGTTCTTGGACCGTATCCTAGATGCCCTGAGAGACATTCGTTCGTAGTTGCCAGACAAGCTGCGAGCCTGCATCAGCCGGATGTCTCAGTCCGTCGGCGCAGCAAGCCGTAAGAAGCCGCACAATGCAATGCAGACCGCAATCTTGCACAAGCCGATCTGAGACTGTGCAAAGCAACAGGCAGCATCATCACGCGGCTCTGCCTGCTCACCGGCTGCCCTTACCCCGTGTCCGGCATTTTCATTTCGCCGCAGCATGCTTGTCTACCCAGCCGCTAGGCAAACAGATTTGGTCTCTGCCATGCTCTGCTCAATGCGGGCCATGATTTCGAGCCAGACTTCAAGGGATGCTGCAGTGGCACTGAAAGTAAGAGCGCGTGAGCCTGCAACCAAGGAGGAGATGATGTTCTTCATGGTGCGGTGCGGCGAAAAAGCGGGCACTGTCCGGCAGCCCGCTACAGTACCCCCTATTTACCAGGAGCCAGAAACACAAGCTGTTGGTCTGCATTCGCCTGCATTCTCTCCTTCCTCGTCGGCCGTTCTCAAGTAGATCATGAGTTTTAGGGCAATGAGAAAGGTGGCAATTGCAGGGAGCGGAATGAAGCCGTTAGCCAGATGAGCCAACGAATGAAGACATGGAGCTCGAAGCTTCACCGGGGGCACAAGCACGCACACCCGCACATCTATAGAAAACCCTTGGCCCCTGTCCTGTCCGCATCCAAGCCGGGTTCGAGGTCATTGTAAAACATCCATCAAACTACACCATCTCACATCGTAGCAACACTTATTATGCACTAGCAGCTAGGGCCTCAAGCCGTGCAGCTTCACCTGCGGCGCCCTCTGCGGCATTCATGGGGTCGTGGCCGCAGCATGCAGCACGATCAGGAAGCGGACTTCTCAAGCCAGGTCCTGGTTCAGGTAGGTTTTCCTGAGCCGCCCGGGCCCGTCCCCTCCTTCCGAGCTGAGTTGCAAGCTTTGGGGGCTGTGCCTGCACAACCAGGCCGGCAGAGCATCCACGGGGTTCGGGTCTGTGCTCGGGCTCTTCTTCGGAAGCTTGTAGGTGGCTTGGGGACTGCTTCAGGAAAGAAAGTAGTTAGTTGCTGCTCACTCGTACTGCAGACTACGGGGGACTGCTTGGAAACTCCAAAAGACCTCACCTTACCTTTCACCCCTACGAAGCCCTGTGCATGATCAGCTACGCAAACTGCAGTAGCTTTGAGCTGCTAAATCGTTTACCGAAGCTTGAGCATTATCTTTTACACCAAAGCGGTGCTCAGCCCAGCTTGCGACGTGCATTCGGCCCTTTTCAGCGGCTCTGCCTCCCCTCCCCCTGACCCCTCCCCCTGGGGACCCCCACCGCGCCCCCGTCTCCTCCGTTCCGTCCCTCACCATCCGGACAAGCGGCCCAGCAAAAATTCGGAGCATAGCTTAATAGGCCTTCGGGAGACGGAGTCGACCGGAACCGCTTCAAGCAGAGATTTGGATCTGGCGTCGAGCTTGTCTCTGCTGGCCTGTGATGGTTGGGGTGAGGTGTGCGGTGCTGCGATGCGGCGACAGTTGAATTTGGGGTTTGTCGATTCCAGTGTGCGGTGCGACAGAATTATATACATATATGTTCATTCTGCAGAGTACTAGTCACTAGCACGCACTTTTCAGAGCTGTGCTGTCCGAGGATTTGTGCATGGCGAAAGCATCCTTCCTCTGGCTCTTTGGCTATCGGAAATGTGACGCTGGGTGCGGAAAGTTAGTGCAACAAGATCTTTTTCGTTGACTTTAAAAGTTAAGCTCCAATAGTTTCGTGCTCGTGGTCCGATCCTCTGCCACACATCCCTTACAACGAATCAGATGCAGAGCCACAGAAACACAGCACAGCCAAGGAAAGCTGTCAAGAGTACAGCAATTCTGGCTGGTTCGACGCGGACGATGTCTGGTATTGAGGCTTTGCTGCAAGTCTCTGAGCCCTGTGGGGACCTCGACGTCATTAGGTCATTCGACCTCTGTTCAACCAAGCAACCCAGCTTGTGGGCGTAGACCTCAGCCATGCGAGAAGGAATAAAGTCATTAGGCATGAACGACTTGCACCATGTGGAAGCGAAAGGTTGCGAAATCTGCGATGAAAGTTCTGTGTTGGGCTTCCAGACTAAGTCGTCCTTTCGATCTTCTGTCTGACAAGGCCCTTGTTCTAGGGAGGAGCTCAAGCACAACTTAACAAACACAGAACCTCATCAGCTTGTGCACCCCGCCAAGCTTCTGGCTAAATGGCCGAGGTTCAAGTTTCGGATTCGATATCTCAGCAATTAGAATGGATCCAGCATTCCAGGATGGTTGCAGGTGAAGTAAGACTCAGTTTCACGCAGTAGCTGCGGAAGGACGAATGCACTGACTCGGCTGCCGATCTCCCAGGCGAAGAGTGCCAGATGAACTGCGTTCTGGATCTTTTCTCAGATGAACCAGTGCCGGCGATGGCCTTATGTCCCAATGTTCGTGAGCACATGCCAGAGGTCTCAACTCCCTGTTCTGCTCGGAGCGTCTTCCCCCGGAGAGCCTCACACCCGAAGCCCAGAAACATTTGCTTTGGATCTTGCCACGGATCAACAGTCGATGTTTGGATCCTGGGAAGTGCTGCCCCATGGTTTCTTGATGATGCCTCGATCTTGCGGTTTCTAATCTTGATCCTGTCCCGGCATGAGCTGCAGGCGGAGTCTTGGCTTCGATGTGGCATCCGGCGCGCGCCACCGATGAATGATCAAACTTGTCTTTGCGGATAATGGTGGGAGCATTGCCTCAGGATCCTCCAGTCCTGATTGCTTACAGCCGACATCATTGAACCATGTCCAACGACAATCTAATTCTACTGTAAGTTAAGTGGCATCGTGCAAACGTAACCCAAGAGGTGCGGGAGCTACCAGCGCTGGCGTCGTCACAGCTCCTGGTGTGTACCTGTGCCCTCGGCTCACGATTCCGGATCCTGGGGTGCTGTCCTAACCAACTCGCCCGATTGGTTCAGTTGCAACCGCAGCAATCGAACACCAGCACGCAAGTGCTACGAGCTGCTACGATTGAATGTGGCAAAATTAGCAACTGTTACCCTCTCCTGTGCTTCAATCTTGTGACGTGCCAGCTCACAGACCCCTCGCGGGCTCTTGTGATTCACTTGACTTTGTGCTTCGTGCCAACTGAGTTCTGCGTTTGTTGTGGGCTGAAGGTGAGCTGGTGAAGGTCGGTGGCCATGTGACTCGAACGGCAAACGATTCATTTTGTGTTGGAAGTTGTCTCCAGCTCCAGCTCTTATAGACTGGATTCAAGTGTCGTTTGCGCATTCAGTTCTGGTTACATTGGTGTGCAACAAATCAGATCTCCCAGATACTTCGCACCGTGCCAGAGGCTACACAGGCTTCATACCACCACCGAGGCAGGCCTTTTTGGTGGCCGGCTGGTGCTGACTGGGACTGGCATGGCGTTGGGCTCGCTGTGGTCCCACCTCCAAGGATTGGGATCCCAGCATCCTTGGTTCCCAATCTTATGCCAGGTAAGCCTGAAACGGTGCCTGAGAGTTCGGTTGATTTGGGAGGAGGCTCGGGCCCGAAGAGCTTGGGCACCGAGCCGACGAAGGCCGGGATCTTGCCTGGAATACGGCTTTCGGTTAGCTCAGCCCGTCCCCCCCCAGAGTGTCGAGTGCTTCAAGAGCCGAACTTCTGCAGGTAGAGGCGGCTGCTGCCGCTGCCACCGAGGCGGCCTTCGCAGACCCTTGGGTGGTGGTCGTGGATAGCAGCCACCCAGACTGCAGCGCACAGGCTTTTTCTACTCCACTAATTGCGGTCCGTTGCAGCTGTGCGCAGCCGTTCTCTGCTTTTGCTGGCAGAGCACCCACTGCGCATGCCAAGGGCCCGGCTGCTTCATCCCTGGCGATCCTGTGGAAGTTTCTGAGAGTTCCGGAAGAGGACCGTCCATGACATCTCCATGCCCTACCCACCTTGAGCCTGACCTTGGTGGCCCTCAAACCTTGTTTCTGTGGGAGGATGGCGGGGCGTGGTGAAGTGCAAGGCGGGCGAAGGCCGTTGCCAGAGCGATGCTCTGGGAGGCTTGTAGGAGCTGCATAGGGAGGCGGAGTTGTTACACTTGGCGAAGGAAGCTACATCGTGGAGGACCAGAGCCAGACGCCCCACACCGTGGCCAGCCTTTGTTGGAGCGAGTTTCTACAACTCTCCAGCCGAAGCTGAAGCTTTTGCCGGCCAGGTGGCTGCAGACAGGCTGAGAGTGGACGAGCTCGTTGCGTCAGTTCTGTGAGAGGGAGGTTCAGGGTCAGAAGCTCGCTAGACATGGTCCCCGGAGCCGACGAGTTCTTTTTCTAAGATTTCGGATTGTTTGTGAACGCTCCGAGCATCACGTCAACGAGCGAGATTCGATGAAGGTCGGTTGTGTGACGGTGCCTGGGGCTCATCCCTGCATTCTTAAGTTTCATGCCTTTTCGAATCCAGCCACCATGGATGATGCAGAATGCATGGTGGACGCGACGATAACGCCGCCGTTGTCGCTAGGTGCAGTGTCGACCGGGCGCCATGGAGCTTTCAATTCCTGGACAGACCTGTCTTTTGTTGTTTTTGTAACTTAATCATCTTAATCGTACCTTTTGGGTAAGATCCAGTAGCCTGCCGCTTTGGCTGCTAGTCTTCGCTGCGCTTCCTGCAAGGCAATGATTGTACAGCCAACCCAAACTTTTATTCGAAACGCAAGGATGTTGTGCAGATGTCCGAGGAGTGTTTCACAGGCACGGAAAGAGCGGCTGTCACTTCGCAGAAACTGATCCTGAAACGCAGATGTTCAGCAGCTCTTTCCATTTCAACCATGCCGAAGGGGCACAGAGGCGTATGCAGCACGAGATATTGTGTCAGGTATCGCATAGTCTCACCGCCGTCGATCATTCCTGACATGATCTTGCTGCCAAACCCTCACTGACTGCTAGTGAATTGCTGCTTGCCATGAGCAGCACAAGCACGGCGCTTGTTGCGAAGAAGTGACACTTCGACCCCACAGGGCCGACAAACATCGTCACCAAAGTATGGTCACAAGGGGCCGCTATTGGGCCAGGGAGGACATGTACAAATCAGGCACTTGAGGAGGTGAGCAGCAAGCAATGCCGAGACTGGCGTACGTGACAAGAGCATCATGAGGACTAGCCTCTGATACAGACCATGCCTGACCAATTCTGTAAGGAGGGCACTTTTTTGTCTGTGTTTGTTTGCAGCTGTTTTTTTTTTAAATGTTTTTTTTGGCCTCGCTCTGGCCCTCTGAACTTCCGCTCCTCCGCTCGTCCGTCATTCTGGTGCTGCTGCGCTTTGCTGATTTTCAGTTTTCTGTGCGCTTCCGCTTTTCTTCTGCTCCGATCGTCTGCTTCTGCGCTTTTGCTTTTCCGCTTCACCGATTCTGAGCTTTTGCGCAGTTCCGGTCTCTTCCTGCTCCGCTTTTCTGCTTCGGCGATTGTCTGTGGCCCCTCCCCCTTGCCGCTGCTCCCCTGTCCCTCCTTCAGGGCTTTTCCGCTTCGCCGCTTGTCCGTCCTTGTGGTCTCATCCGATCTCATCCTGCAGCGCTTTTCTGCTTCTCTGCTTTTGCACCGGCCAGCCTTTCTGCGCTTCTGGGCTTGTCCTGCTTCGATTTTCTGCTTCTCCGCTTTTCTGCCTCCGAGCTCCTTTGCTCAAAGGAGCCATGGAAACCTCAGCACCGGCCCGTGCCATCCGGTCCGGTCCCATGCGGGTCCCGTCCCGTCCCGCTCCACCGGACATCACCCAAAATTCCGCCGACATCTTTGTCATCATCATCATCATCGTCGTCGTCGTCATCATCATCATATCATCATCTCCTCCTTATTCCTCTTCTTGTTAATGGTTAATGTGCTTGTTGTTATTGGTCTTGTTGTTATTGAGTTATTGTTGTTGTGCCGCAGAGATATCATTGTTGCTCTTACAACTCACCGGTTCCTGTTGTGTACCTGCCCATTCAACACTTCCAAAAACTTGATTCATCCGCGTCTCCACCGGGGTTTGTCGCATAGTTGTGCACCCGGCGGTCTTTGCAAATAAGGGGGGGTGTGTCACGACAGAAACGCCTTCACTCCCCCCTCACCCACCCCCCCCGCAGATGCACAGCCAAGCTGTCCCCGAAGTACTGGCATTTCCAGGACCACGGCCGGCAGGTAATGGGTGCTCTCCCCCCAAAAAATTTCCTGCAGAAGCAAAAAAACAATTACCAACGACAAACTGCAGCCATTCTGCAAAAAGTTTGCTTCCGCCGAAAAGGCCATTAACCCAAAGCATGATCCGTTGACGATTGGTTTCGTTGCAGCTGCGCAGCTGGTCGTTTTGCGTGCCCGAGTTGCAGAAGTGTCGGCGCAAGGCGGGCAAAGTAAAAGCCATATGAGACGCTGGTTAACGGTAAGACGTAGCAAGAATCTGTTCAACTTGGTGCTTACCCGGTCAAGGCGCCAGCATCAGTGTTGAGGGTGAATGTGCTCGTTCTACCTCCTCAGAGACTGGGCCTAGCCTAGGGCCTCATAAGTTGACGTTGTACTCCAACTCGCTCCCGTCCGGGAAAGCAGCGTGAGTAGAGCCAGTCCTGCTTGAGCTTTGTGGATGCTGTGGAGCTCGCTGCACCAGAAGCACAACCTGCAGAACCAACAGGTATGTGTCGAAACATGTAATCTCGCTTGCTCTCTTCTTGAACTGGACCGCTTTCATATCCGTGTCCAGCACACTCGCTTGCGGTGACAGTTCCCTGCCTCCAGCGAGCAACTTGGTCCGTTCAACCCCCAATCGAAGAGTTCAATCATGCCTAGATACGGTTGTAACGTCTTATGTCTTAAGAATTCAGCCTCCACCTTGCTCCACGGGACTGGCTGCCAACTCGCAGAGCATCAGTGGACGGATCTCGAAGAAAAAGATAGAACAAGATAGAAAAGGCTGAACCATGGCTGGATGGGTTAAAGGCATTGAGCTCTTACCGCCTGCTCTGACCGACCATCCCGTAAAGCGCACTTGAATCGATCAGCCTCTTTCGCATCCCAAAGCTTCGTGTGGTGAAGCTGTGGGTGGAGTCCTTGATTGATCAAGTGATAGCGCGTGCAGGAGGCATGTCATATGCTAGTGTCGCCAGCTTGAGGCACCACCAAGAACCAACTGAGTCAGCATAGTGCAGGTGGGTGCAAACACGGAGTCTACTCGAGTCTCGAGAACCAGCGACACCAACCATCCAGGGATAGTGCAGGGATGGGGGGCGCTTTTTTTGTGCGCGCCTCCAGAACTAAATCGGCATCACGCGGAGGCATGCGCCCAAGCCGTGCGCGGCGGAAGCCGCGGGGCAGGCGGCGAGGCGATGGACCTCGCTAGGTCTAAGGTCGTCGGGGTCACTTGGGAGGGCCCATTCGACTTTGTTCTTCCAAAAAGCGGGGCCTTGACCTAAAAGTGTCTCTCAGAAGAAGGGACCTCCCACAGCACCAGGCGTACAAGATGTAGCTGACGATCGCGAAGAAGTGGAAGAAGACGAGCCAAAGCCGCTCCGAGGCTTGGCGATTCGTGTCTTTGGGTGTCTGCTGCTGGCGCCTCGAAGTCCCAAGAGCAGCTGAACACCAGAAGCTTGTGCGAGTCCGCTCTCCTGCCTATAGGGCTTTCTCTTGCATGGTTGCCCGGAGATTGGGTGTCCAAGCTTCTCGGTCATGCCAGCATTGCTTGGTACGCTGGAGTTTCGTGCCAGGTCTCCACTGGTACTTCTTCAGTTGGGGCCTTGGGACTTTCGAGCTAGGGCTAGGGGTTCCAGGCCGACAAAGAGCACGCAGGTAGCTGCCTCGATTTGTCGTCGTCCTGTCGAGGTCTGCTTCTCTTGCTGTCACTGTTGCTACTACTCTTCTTGTTGATGCTGATGTCGTCGCTGTTGAATCAGCTGCCGTCTCTTTAGCCGCATCTCTGCGGGCTTGAGCAATTTCTACCAGTTTCTACAATCACCGGTATCTTGTTCATAGCTAGGAGTACCAGCTTCGGAGTACGCAGTTTTTCTCCGGCTCTCTGCAGTTGCTTCGGATCAAGTGGGGAATGAAGAGGCTGCTTTGCAGCCGGGGGCTTCAAACCACGGTCCACTAGCGAGCTGGAGGCCATGAGCAAGAGATGGATCCACACAAATTCAGGATGCCCCATCCAAGCGAAAGTATCGACAGGTTTGAGTTCAAGGAACAAGAAGAGGATGCCAAGGAAGGCTAATTGAATTTCTCCGACGCTGCCGACTGCTATGGCATGCTTGTCGCTCCCGAAGCTCCTGTTGGCCGGGGATCAAGTGATGAAATGCCCCAACAGCGAGCAGGCGACGGGTCGGGACATGAGTGTTGACGTTGGCTTTTGATTTGGGGTCGCGCTCTGGATTTGGCTGGGAGTGTTAGGCAAGATGCAGGGCCTTCTCCCGCAGGTTCAGGAATCCCGCAGAAACTGTTTGTCCCCAAACACGGAGCTGAGCAACATTCACGTGGCCCGGATTTCACGAGAGAGTGTGATTTCAGCCCTCGCACAGGCCTTGTGCGATCTCTTACAGAGCTTCGGCATTGACACATCGTGCCTTCGACAGGCAATGAGGGATCTATGAGGGAGAGAGGTAGTGGCCAAGGTGCTCCCGTCGTCCTTAGCAACAAGTAAAGACCGTGCTGGTGTCAGAAGATGGCGGTGGTGGCCGTGGTTGTGGCTGGTTGATTCCCTGAGTTCGGTCCAAGGGCTTGGGGAGATCAGCACGCGAAGCCCCTGGTTTCTCTACTCCGAGAGCTGCGCGAAGGACTGCTTCGGAATCCCTTCGGGATCGGAAGTTGCGGGGAACAGGGGGCTCGCTTCCTGTGTTCCTGAGCCATGGAAGTGTTTGTCTTCCCACCCCCCACCAACAGAAGTTGCCCCCGAAACATGGCGAGGATCGTGCTCTCTTCGCGTCGCAAACAGGAAGTCCCTTGGGTCGAAAAGATGGACTCTGATCGTTGGGGCTAGCTGGCCCGTTATCGGCCATCATCGGACCCTGTCGGGCATCCGGCGGTGTAGAGCAAGAGGTAAGCATAGGCTAGCGGCTAGAGCCACCAGCCCCGAGGCGCATCTACCGGCCACTTGTCTGCAAGTGCCAAAGTCTCTCAATCTTGATGGTGGATGGCAGCCTGTAGCGACTGTAGTGCTCGGCAAAGCGGCACACTGGTGATTGGCGGCATTGGTCCGGAGCTCACCGAGGCTGGTGGAGCCTGTCTTCGTCCAGACGCCTGGTCCACTAGGCTAGACGCGTAGGCGATCGTCTGAGGCACACCGGTGCCTCCGTGAGCAGATGCAGAGGGGGCGAAGTTCGCAAGAATTGCGACAGAGAGGGCTAAAGGCATTCCTTTGAGCTCCGCTGAGGATCACATACTGCGGAAAGGTCTTGGTGGAGCGTATGAAGATCTTCCCCAATGGAATGCGGCGAGAGCATCGCTCCGTGTTGGCAGAGAAGAAGGCCCCGGAAGAGCGAAGCACAAGTCGATCTCGCATGTTCGCAAGTGTCTCAGCCCACTTCCCTTAGATTGAAGACGCCTTCAAAGGCCCTCTCAGATCAGTCGGCCTTGCACGCGGCAATCCGCGGAATCCGGGAAGAGCTTCACGATTCTTGCCTGCTCTTGGTCTCGGTAGCAATCGTTTCAATGAAGCCATTGCAGCTCGAGAGCATGCCAATGTCGCAGCGGTGCCGATACAGTGGGGATTGTAGCTTGAGCTCGGCTCCGCTGGCACAGGTAGCAGCCAGGTAGCAGTAGTCTAGGGTGCCCTGTTCACCCCGCTTTCTTTTGTGTATCTTGGAGCGGTTCCATATGAGGGGCCGGATAGGCACAGAGACACCGAGCAATGGTGGGATGTAGGATGGTGTAGCCCCTGCTGTGCAAATCAGGTGGACATCGGTGAGGGAACTGAGGGTCTGGTCCACAGCCCGCAGGAGGACACCAGCCTTTGGGCTGCCTTTACATGACAATGACCGGCACTTTTTCAGAGCTTACGTTGAGGCTTCGATTGAAGCGGCAGATCGGTGTTTAGGAACTTGACCCAAGCACCGCTCGAACGGGGGAGGCGAGGCAAAGGCCAATCGAAAGAGACAATCAAAGAGAGGCCAAAGTTTGGTGCCGCGGGGTGAAGCATCCAGTCAAGTCGCAGCAAGGAAAAGAGTGCCTGCGTTTGCGTTCGACCGATTGCCGTGCCGAGTCTGTGAGGTTTTATTGAAGAGCTGGACTCTGCATCTTACCCTGGGCTGCCGGCAGTCTATGAGACGAGCCACATCCGCCTGAACGAAGCTTCGCTGAAAGATTGGAACACGGGTCCTAGGATACCTAGGCTCAGGCTTGTGTGCAGAGAGTGACTACGCTGACCGCACCGTTTTTGGATTTGCCAGCACGGCTACCCACGCAAGTGCCAAGCCAGACAACTGCACTTCTGACCTCAGCATCTCAGCATGCCGACCCCACACCTTTTGCCTTCGCAATGAAGGTCCAGTCTGGAAGTTCTGCAGAGCGTGCTTTCACTCACTGCGGACTCTCGGCCGAAGCTACGGCGGAACCGCCTGCCACGGGGAGAAGCTTCTTTAGGGAAGCGAGTTTTGAAGAGTTCGTGTGTTTTTTTGCCATCTAAAGGACTCCCTGCTTGCAAGCCTTTCGAGACGGTAGAGATGAAGTTGGAGGGCGAGCTGCGCTTGGGCTGGGTGGAAGCCTCAGACTATGCTGCAATTCTCCACGATCCAAGCTGCAGTCTGCACAACTGGATTCTACTTCACTTTTGATGCTCCTCGATGTAGAGAGGCAAATGAAGTAGCAGTGGTCCCCGCATGCAGCTGCTCAGCGGCTTCTGTAGCTTTGATGTGCAGGAGTGGGTAGAGTTTCACGAAGCCCTGCGCAGCGACTTGACTGTACCTAACCATGAGATTGTGCTGAGCACAGTTTGAGTTTTGATCAAGAAGGTCAGTGTGAGGGGTACCGGCTTGGAAAATCCGCTGTGCTCCCTCTCTCTCTCCCCTCTCCATCTCTGTCTCTCTCTTTCTCTCTCTCTTTCTCTCTCTCTTTCTCTTTATCTTTCTCTTCTCTCGCTCTCTCTCCTTCTCTCTCTCTCTCTTCACTCTCTCT
>CAJNJA010081174.1:0-20928 GCA_905231915.1 Symbiodinium necroappetens | reverse complement strand
CTTACTACTTGCTACTTACTACTCACTACTTTCTACTTACTGCTACTACTCCTACCCTCACTGCTACCGCAACTGCTGCTGCTGCTGCTACTGCTGCTACTACTACTGCAGGCCGCTCTTTGTTTTCGTTCGGTTCAGGTACTTCGGGATGCTTCAAGATTTAGCTTTCAGATGGTATCCAGCTTGATGGTTTGAGATGTGCATGATTGAGATAGGCAGGATCTGAACCCCATGCTGTGCCGCAGAAACTGCGCCTTCTATTGTGTCCCCCTCCTCGCGGGTTTCCGTTGTCCTGTGCGGTGCGGGGTGTTTCCAAACTTCCCTGTGTGCCAGGTGAGAATGGATTCGAGGACCCTGAGCAAGTTCTTCACTTCAGCAAAGCAAAGCCTGTGTAATCAGATCATGTGCTCCCAGAGACATGCTCACAATTTAATGAGGCCAGCATAACAACATTTCATCAAAGTGGGCCTGCGATCAGCACCACTGTAGCGGTTCCACTTTTACAAAATCCTGATCCCGAGAGTCGAAAACACACTGTTGCTTAGGGTGGATCAAGATCTGCCTCCATCCTCCCCAGGTCTGGCTTACTACCCTGGACCGGGTCATAAGATTTCCGGCCGAATGCTTGCATCGATCTAGCAAGCAGGGATGTTCTACTAAAACCATGATCATGCGTGGAGTGTCCATCAGTCAGTCAGGGCTTCCGGCTGAAAGCTCCGAATCCAGAGCTTGAGGGCCCAAAATCCGAACAACCACCACGAGTACATGGCACGCTTCGGGTGTAGAACGCGCCTCAATCACAGACCCGCTTGTCCTCGCGCTGAAGTCGTTTCGATGTGCATGCGTTCCTTCAAGAGCATTATGGGCACGACCTTTGAAGCGGTAATCAATGTCGTAATGTCACTTGGAGGAGAATTGCGTGGTCAATATCACCAACACATGGGATGGCTACGCGTACTGTGTGGTGTGGAACGCCGCTGAGCAAAAAGTCGACCGCGAAGGACAGCCGGAAAGCTGCATCGGAAATCACTGGTGTGTCTCCGTTCAGGGCGGCTTCAAATCGTCGTGCGAACTTTGGCTTTCGCGACGCTAGGGCCCTAGGGGCAAGGACAGATGAACAAGCCCTCTCCAGGCAAGAGAAATACAGGCTCCCTTGGAGAGACGGTAGTGCGGCTGTCTGCAGTGTTTCAAAACCCATGCCCGGACCGGAAGCCCAAGCAGCTACAGTTTGGGGCATATCATAGTATCTCGGTCTTTGCAAAGCTTGGCAACCGCGATCTCCCTCAAACTTCTAGGATTACTAGAATGCTTGGTACGCCCTATCTCGTGCAATCGTCCGAACCAGCAGGTCAACCACAAGACAACATCAGGTAGCGTATATCACAAAATGTCATTGTAGTATATTACATATTATGACAGTATATATTGCTATAGTCGACCATTCCGAAATCCTGGGGCTAAGTACCTTGCTCTGAGGTTTTATTTTGTGCAAGCCTTCAAACCCTAAACCCTAAACCCTTAAATCGAGGCTTCGGTGCCAAAGTGTTGGGGAGCTTGGCCACCATGGATGCCGTGAGTTTGGTCATGTTCTAGACGTTTCGTCTGAGAGTTACTCTTTTCAATCTTATTCCTTAGGGTTCCCTATAAGAACTATAAGAGCCCAAAACCCGATTCTGAGTATTAAGGGCCCTATATTACGGCTACGGATTCAGGTCTGGCCCGGCTCTAATGTAATTTGACCTTGTAGCCGGAAGCGGGATTCGGCAAAGGGGCCTCAACATGCAGGCTGGCTGCCGCAGTCAAAGCTCAAAGACTTGACTTCGGAGAAATACACCGTTGAGACGGCATGGAGGCGCCAGACTGTCTGCTGTAACCAGCGTCGTCAGTTAGTCATCCTCGCTCATCATCGTTTGCACTACCACCATCACCGCCACTGCAACCACCACCACATCCCAGGCAGAACCAGACCGTGCTCATCACCTTTAGAGCTTTAGGGTTTAAGGTGACCATCTTCATCACCATCATCGTCAGAAGCAGCATCATCATCAGCGTGAGCACAGCCACATCTTTCTGTGACCCTGGCAGAATTTCTTGATGTAGATCCTGATCCTCGTCGTCAGGCTGATATAGCTGTCGGGAGACTTGGTAGTATTATCCCCTTCCAGCTTCCTTAAAACTTCGAGTATAGTATCCCACAAAACCTGATCATAGTTATTAGCGTCCCTATGTCATAGTGCCCTTCCAGCAACCCCTACAGAAACCCTCAAAATGAGACCTTTCAAGAACCACATCTGAATTACGAATGCCCCGATAGTATCTGATCTTGCAGTATTCTTAGCTGAGCTTGGCGAAATGCGGAACGAGGCCATGGCGACTGGTTCCCTACACCACTATGTTGTATCATAGTCGGGGATACTATGCTACTCTATCTCATTATACTATAGCATCGTATACTGTGGTATGATATGACCTGGTATGCTACAACACAGCATACTCTACTGCCACATTCTACTTTGTCATGCTCTTCTGCTGTATCCTGTTATGTTATGGTCTTCTTTCTCTTTGGGTTTCTAGGTACTGTGACAAGCGGTTGCAGGGCTCGTAGCAGGGGGCACACTTCAAGCTTCAGTGGCAGCCAGGTCCTGGGAGGTTCCTGTGCAGTACAGCTCTGTTTGCCAGACCTTTTCTCTAGGCTCATTATATTATACTATATTACATTATATTATATTATAATATAATATATTATTGCGACTTTGGGGTCGGTACCGTCGTTTGATGTCACTTTCAGGTTTGCCTGGCAAGAATGCAGTGAACTATCCCGAGATGGCTGTGCTATGTTTTTTTCCGCGAGGGACCGCCAGTAGGGTTAAAGTGGTTCTTAGTGGTGAATCCCGTCGTCTCGGTCCCTGGCACCCCGCCTCAGCCCGATAGGCCTTCCGAAGCATGTACCGCATCTGTTGTTGCCAGATTGCCGTTTCAAGAATTGCTCCGCTACACCACCATCGCCGAGGTAGTACAGGAGCTGGTCAGATCTTGTCGGGGTTGGGTTCTGCCAACCCAATTCTGATTCAGGATTTAGGGTTTGGGGTTTAGTGTGTAAGGTTTAGACTTAGGTTAACAAGGATGCTTTCTACGGGTTTTGCGCAGGTCACGATCGGTTGGCACATGTAGCTGCTGCAAAGATGTGGGGTTGCATAGGATCCCTAAGTCCTAAGCCCTACGACCCTAAACTCCGAACCATAGTTTGGATCTCGATCTCTGCGAGAACGACCAGCGAGGAGCTCGGGACAAAAACCAATACCATCCCGACACCTGGTCTTGCAGACAGGAAAGACAGTTTGACCTCGTGTTTGCTATAGCTACTCAGTGTTGTGCCCCTCAGCTGGTATCTTGCGATGGGTGTTCGTTTTTTCTCGTCTCTGGTGTGTTGTCATTGTTTTGTAGTCTGATTGGTTGCAGTTGGGTTCTTGTTCGGCCATAGAGGTTCTCTTCGCGACAACTGTTCGTTTTGTTTTGCATTTTCTGGGTATCAAATTCTCTTGCCATCGTTCATTCTGCTGTACTTTTATGCATGTGCTTCTGCATGTTGTGTGCGTGCACGTTCGCGCGTGCCTGTTTGTGCCTGGTGTGCATGTGCTTGTCTTCGAATGGACATAATACCAAGTCACAGAATATGTCGTGATTTGGCATGTTGGGAGACAGGTAGGCAAGTGGGCAGGCAGGTATGCATTCGTGCATGTATGCATGTAACTGTAATGTATGTGATGTATGTTGTCTAGGAAATTCATGCCATGCCCGGCCGCCAGTCACAACCTCGTTCTGTTTGAAGCAGCTTCTGTGACGCAATTATGATGTATGTGACCCTTACGTCATACCCTAGCACTAGCCCTCTCTCTTCGCAGCACAGCTACGCAGCTTTTCAACTCTAAGCTGGCGACGCTTTGCCTGTTGTTTTTTGGCCATCCGCAAGCGTCATGCTCGGTGGATCTTATGACGAACGAAGATACGCCGTTATTTCAAGCGATCAGTTCTCGATGGGAGCTGGAAGGACTATGCTGGCGATGGTGCTCTGACCGTCCGGGAAGGACAAAACTGGGCTTCACGATGTATTTCGGGAGTTCTCTATGATAGTATAACACTTAATCCCTGGGTTGACGACAGAGTTCGATAGAGGGCTGAAGGACTTCCAAGTGCTCAGCCGTCCAGTCTCGTAAGCCAACAACCCGGCAGGGTGACAAAGTTAAGCTACTACATCCGAAATTCAGCGATCTAGCTAGCCTTCCGACTCGCACGGTGAGCCATAGTGGGGAGCCCGGAAAAATGTCAGCAAGAAGGGCATCATGTATATACCTGAGACAGAGCGCAGCAAGCCCAGCAAGCCGGCAAGCAGCTCAGCGACAACGGAAAGGAAATGCGAGTGTGTAAAAACTGAATGGTGGCAAAGCAGAAATCCATTTTATTCCAGACGGAAAAAAGGAAGGTATGGAAGCATGCTTGACCGGGCCTTTGAGATTTCGGGGGGTCGAGATACGAATGTAGACTACTATACCTGTTTCTGTTCACCGACCCTCCTTAGTGTGAGATTGCGGTGCTCAACTTCCGACCAAGCCTGACGCCGCATATCAATCGTCCGTGGTTGTGAGAGTGAGGTGGAAGAGCATAGTGATGATGGTGACGACCATCATCATGATGGTCATGGGCTCAAGGATGATCGTGATTATGAGCACGATGGTGCTGCTCATGACGATGATGGTTATGATGTTTGAGGCGCACGGTCTATTCGTGTAGCACACCCTATTTTCTGTCGGTCCGGCTATTCAACTCGAAAATCTCCACATTGCGCTTGCAAAGGAGATCTTGTGCAGATCTCCCATCAGGCCGATGGCTGGGTCTTCGGAACCATTCTGAAGGCCGATGACACCGCAGGTTCAAGTTGGTGTAGAAGCCATAAACTTGCAGTAAGATAGTCCTTCCAGCCATAACCCTAAGCACTATACACTAAACCCTAAACCCCATGCGCCTTCAATTACTTAAGACCTCTGCCTCTCTCGTCCGGGGTTTGCGGGAGCAGAGGACTATTGGATCATCAAGAAGATGATTTTGAGTGGTAAAGCTGGTAAAGGGGCCTGGCAAGCAGGGCTCTTGTGGTACCTCAGCTCTGCGACCATGTACGGTTCAGGCAGGAATAGTCCTCGTAACGATGGACCTTCTTAAGATATGTATGTGTGTGTATATATATATATGTGTTTGCTTTCTATCTAGAGTTGCCATCGCATATAAGTATATAGCAAGAAGACTCTATCCAGGTCCATCAGTATCAATGTAAACATGAACGAGAATTTGAATCAGCTCTATCGAAGCTCCGGCTGAATCAGGTTCCCCACCAAGAACATGCTGACAGCCCAACTTTTATCAAGGTCTCGGGTGTAGTGTCGGGGCCAGATCAAGACCAGTTTAGTTTTTATGCCCTTTGACTCCCCAGTACAATCATAAGATCAGAGCATCAAAGCCGTGCCGACCTAATCAGGAGCTTACACCGGTGCTAGAAGAGTTCAGGGCCAAGGCTGTTCGAGCGGCGCCAGGGTCTCGGGGTTTAGGGTTTAGGGCCCTGAACCCTGAACTCTGAACCGTTCGGTTTTGATAAGGTTTGCAATCTGGGGCCTCGGTCCAGGGCTAGGGTTTGGGGGTATAGGGCAGTGTTTGACACAGTCTTGAATAAGCTTCTGACGAAACAACAGCAGGGCCATGAGAGGTTCGGGAGAGTCTTCTCTTCAGTTCAAACGAACCTGGGAGTTTCATCTACAGCGCAGGCACAAACTTAGACCCGCAAGGGACTATGGCGGCCCGGAAACCTGCCGTGGATTTAGCAACCACCGCTCGAACCAGGACACCTACCGGGAAGTGGGGGAGCACCTCGAGGCTGCTCTTAGGTTTTTCGGGATGCAGGGTATAGGGGGACTGGATACTCGCCTCCTGCAGGGTTGGGAAGATACCTAGTGGTCCCAGCAGGCCAGCATTTCAGGATGCACTCCGCGAGAATGCATGACTAGCAGACATCGCAAGGTCATGATACGCTTTTCGGACGATCATGCTGTCCTGGGTCATGGGTCACACCTCACTACACTCTGTGTCGGTCTGCAGCGTAGAGAGCTAGAGTTGACTTAGCACGGGCTAGCAGTGACCTAGCAGGCGCACACGCTCGACTGCATGTGAAAGCAAGGCTCAGTCTGGGTTCATGTTAGGGATTGCTACAGGTCCTTGTTATGGTAACAAAAAGTAAGTTCCTTAGCAAGAAAACCCAGCAGTTCGTCGGTGTCTGCTTGCATGGCTTTTCCGCAGTCATGCAATGCAAAGTAGTTCTATCCGCTATTTATGTGTATAGAGACATGTGTATGTATCACACACCTCAGCCCTGAACCCGAAGCCCATTCATATTTACATATAGACAGAGAGAGACAGACACAGAGAGAGTTTGATAGAGGTGTAGTGTATTTCCATAAAAAAGCAGTCGTCACTATCTTGCCGGTTCCCCCTTAATTCTCAACAGCTTGTTCTACTATAGGGGCCTAAGTAAAATTACCAGCACTATTTTGGGTGGTTCCTTATAATGAGAGTATAATGTACCCCAACAACCCTATTCTAGTTTACTTGCACCCATGAGCTCCTGTCACCCTAAGCCGTCGGACCGAAGGTGTGCAGAGAAAGCGGGTGGATACCCAGCTTTGTCTTGGACCCGAAGCAGCCAGGGACTTGACAAGCTGCGGTGCAGGGCTTAGGGGTTAGGGTGCAAGGCTTCGAGGTTCAGGGGTTCTAAGGTTTAGGCGATCTTGCGATGCGGCGACCACAGCGACGACGATACTCCGTTTTATGAGTTTTCTGTCTCCACAGTTGTTTTTTTTTGTTTTCTTGGCCGCTGGATTCGCTTCAGACTGAAGATCACCGAGGCCGCCCTGTGTGCTGGACCTTTGTGTCGAGGCTTTGGGGCTTTGGGGGGTGTCTCAGCCATTGAGGTGTGGCAAGGAGCGAAAGCGTCAGCCTGTGAACCCTGAGATTGTGCAGAGCTCCTTCGATTCCCAGGGTTTGCCGGTTGGTGGTCTTCTAATGTCGTGAGGTTGGGGATTGTGCAAGCTGGGGGTTTTAAATGGGTTCGCATCTGCAGTCTCCAAATCGTTGCGAGGGCAATCTTGCAATTGTCCTGTCTTCAACTGACGACGTTACGCTGTGCATGCCAGCAATTGCCAACACATGTATGAAGGCTTCTTGAT
The DNA here is from genome assembly GCA_905231915.1 of Symbiodinium necroappetens. NCBI lineage: Eukaryota > Dinophyceae > Suessiales > Symbiodiniaceae > Symbiodinium > Symbiodinium necroappetens. Next base: position 13,663 of record CAJNJA010081174.1, on the reverse strand, counting down.
GCTTGTTTCTCATTTTCGTGCGTGTCACTGCTCACCTGCACCACAGCACCAGAAGCAACGACATGCTGTTGCTTGCTGCAGGCAAGTCTTGCGAGCCGGCATGCGTTGCTTGACCATTAAGTTCGCAACTTAACGGATGTCAGCAGATTTATCGTCGTCATCATGATACTTGCTATTGAGACTCAGGTTGTACGGAACTGAACAGGACTCCCGCTCTGGCACTGTCCCAGCACCTTGGAGCAGGAACGACAGCAGCGCTTGAGACAAGAAAAGCTCAGCGATGCGGCCGCCTGAACCTCGATCTTCAGAATCTCCAGTTCCACTTGGAAAATTAGGGTTTAGGGTTCAGGTTTTGGGAGAATCCGAAGTAGTGTCGTGGGGTTGTGGACCCCCGCAGACAGTGGCAGCGTGATACATTTGTTCCTTCGCAGACAGCTCTACCAAGAAGGATGAAGGTATCTGGCAGTCATCGTCATAATCTAAACCCACACAATCCCTGAGGGCACAAGCAAGTCAGGCTCGAGCCGTGCTGACGTTCTGTTTGGGAAATGCTTGTAACATCTTGAACTTCGAATGCTCTCGAGACACCTCGGGTGCTTTGGAGAAGAGATGCCGTTTCAGGACAAGCTTTGATACCGACGGTCATCTAGGTTTTGACAGCTGCTGTCAAACGAATCATAATCAAGATCTTCTAGATCTACACACATCCGAGTCTTCAATGGCCATTGTTACTGGAGTATACGTCACTCCGAAGCTCCATCGAGCAGAGTGGAGACGATGCCCTCTGTACAGGGAGCTTTTTTCGGAATGCTCATGGGTCAAGCATAGCAGACTCGACCCTTGCGTAGACGCCGATGCCTATGAGAGGCAGAGACTGTCCCAGGCTGTGCAGTTGTTGGAGCTGCTGAACAGCTGCCCACCAACGCCGGACAGATTGCACGGTGCCCGGATAGGTATAGGACCTACCAAGATTGTTCCTCTTTGCTTGTCTGTGTGTGGTGCTGGGGCATTTGTTGTATGGACTTGCATATCTCCACAGAATCAGCTTGAGTCACACGATCTAGAGCAAGCCATCTCGTAAGTGTACGAATCGGCAGCCCCAAAGCGTGTAGCGAGGCCGATGCTCAGCCATGACTGGCTTAAGCGCGTCTGGACAGTCCTGACGAGCACGCCGGACATGCGATCATCTGCAGCCCGCAAGATTGGAGCACTCATCTCATGTTGGGGGTCTTTCATTCTCTCAACCATGACATCAGCTACAGCCACCGAACTCTCCAATACGGTTTCTTACGGTGAAGGCTTCAGGGGCTGTTCTTGTACCCCTGAGGTTTGGAACCTCAAGTGCAACTTGTCTCAGGATCCCAGGCCTTGCCCCTTTTCAGGTGGTCGTGTTGGGCGATCGAATCTCCCCAATCGAAGCGCGGAATCGGGCTGCTGGCTGCAGCAAGGAAGCACCACCTAAGCCATGAAGTGTTGACCCTCGAGCCCTCAGCCTTGAAAGCCACCGCCATGGAGAGCTAGTCCCATGGCGACAGCTCTTCTCAAGCTGGAGGCTGGATGGGCTCAATGACCACAGATTTCCAAGGAAGTGGGTAGGGTTCGTGGTTTTAGGATGGTCCAGGTCCTCCAGCTGTTGTTCAGCCCACATGGCATGACAATCCTATTCCACGTAGTGCAAACTGCTCGTACTGGAATTTCACATACCTCACATACCAGCTTCCCTCCGATTGCGACTATGACGAAAAATACAAACCACACATCATCTGATGATGGCGATGATGATGAAGACGATGATGATTTATGATGAGGATGATGATGGCGGTGATGGTGGTGATGATGGTGATGGTGGTGGTGGTGGTGATGATGATGATGATGACGAAGATGATGATGGTAATGGTGCGTGTTGTGACTAGTCACTAGTCTCAATGCCCGATTCATTTCGATCCTCCGTACGACGACCGGTACTGGTATTGCAACCGATGATGAGGAACAATCGTTATCCTCGTCTTCGTTATCGCGTGCCTACTGCTTCCCATCATCACTTTGTACTGTCCTTGATGTTTGCATTGCCCGAATTGCTTGTAACAGCTCGTTGTCCGCTGCTGTTCGTACTCATTGCCCAGGGTTTTCACATCTTGTCGGCGAGATCCAGCTATGCCCTCCTGCAGGCTCAAGCGGAAGAGCAGCCTCAGGGCATCTCGGTGGATGACGGGACGGGACGCTTGAAGCAGTGAAAGTCGTGGTCGCAGCAGCAGCAGTTGCAGTAGCAGAAGCGGCAGCAATATCAGTAGCAGTAGCAGCAGTAGCAGTAAGCAGTAAGCAGTAAGCAGTAGGGGTAGGAGTAGGAGTAGGAGTAGGAGTAGGAGCAGGAGTAGGAGTCGTCGTCTTCGTCGTTGTTGTTCTTGTTGTAATAGTACGGGGAGGAAGAGGTGGAGGAGGAGGAGGAGGAGCAGGAGGAGGAGGAGGGGGCGGAGTAGTTTTCGTGTTAGCCGTCGAAGTACTGACAGACAGGATTCGTATTCGTTGCGGATATTCGTGCTGCAATTTAATATGTGCAATACACATAAAGTCTCCAGACCCAAACTAAAGCTTTATCGCCATTCCATAAGGACCGAGCTGATTTGCTAGTCTGCTGGTGTTTCCTCGATGCTGAGCTCATGTTTCAATTTCTGAACCCAAATTGTCTTTGAGAGCCTATACGAAGCATCCGCTGAGGTCTCGCCCTCAAGGATGCTCTGGCGGCCGCGCGCAGAGTCGTCAAGGCCCAGGAGCAGCGGGCATCAGCGGAGTTTCTGGAAAGTTGTTGGAAGGGCTGAGGCCAATGAACGCAAAGACAATTGCTGTTGCAGTAACAGAAACAGGATGGTCAGTTTTGTTCGTCTAGTTTTTCAAAAACGTACACCGAAAGCACTCTGTGATTTTACGATCGGAGCAGAGGCCACCATGCAGCCCAGTAGCATGGCTCCCGCTGTGACGAAGTGTGCGGCTTTGCACCGAACTCGTGCCCTCACCAAATCTCGCGAGAGTGAGTCTGTTGTGTTGCATTCTTGGGAGGCTCTTGCATGGCTCTTCCGGATTCCATAGATGGATTTTACTCCAGCAAAGTCGTTGTGGTATTGAGCCGCTACATGAGCCTCCGACGTCCCTGTATAGCTTAGGTCAGGGCTTCCGGGTTTGGAAGCATGACACTCTTCTGCGATGGAGGTTCTAAAGCTCGTGCGGGGGATTGGGGACATTGTGATGCAGCTGTTGGGCGTGCTTGGGTTCAGATGCTCTTGCTCGGTGTAAAAGGTTTGGGCTTGCAGCTACGTGGAAATTGAACGGTTCTTTGCAGTCGTGGTGCAGTAGAGAGTTTGGGAGACAGGATGCAGAGTGGAGTTCGGACGGGCACGCAGACGCAGACCCAGCAACCAATTGTTCCGGCACACACACAGACATGCTTGAGGGCATGAACGAAAGACGACAGTGACCTCAGCATGTTTACAAGGAGACGAGCCATAAGTTCCCATTTTGGCCGGGTTCCGAACCCTCATGTGATTCGAGTTCCCCTTCGGGTTTCGAGTGCGCTTCAATCACCCTGGTGCAGGAAGATCCAGCTCTTAGTCAAGACGACAAGAAGCAGGCAGCGACTTGAGGGAAGATTGCTATGTTGATAATGCTGACGGTGATGGTAAGTAACAATGTTGTGCCATTCTTCGCTTTTTTCCCGAGAACGAACTTGACCCCGTGATAGTCATACACAAGCTTTGTCTCCACATCTTAGGAACCAGGTAACTAGGAAGGCTTGAAAGCAGGTTTAGCATTTCGGCTTCATCAAATTGCCGACACCCACCATGCGCATCGATGTTCTGGAAACTTGGTTTGCAAGTTGTCCGTCGGTCAGGACACGTTGTAATACATTCGTCATGTTTGAAAGCCGAACTCGCTCGCCTTGGCGACGTGACGACCGCAGAGCTGCCGCAGTCTAACGCTGGATTCGTCTGTCCTTGCATTGCAAGGGCTTGCCCTGTCCACGTCAAACTTTGCGAATTCCGAGGAACCAAGCCTCTCTGGCAAGTCCATCAAACAAGAACGATTAGCCATAACAGATCCTGCCAAATTTACTCGAGATCACCACACTGTGTTCGATTAATTGCTGTTTGGGCCCGCCGACAGCAGCTGGTGATAGATCATGCCTGATTCGAGCATGCGGACAGGAACTCCAGGCGACATACGATCGCGCCTGGGCACAACTCCATGCGGGCACGAGTGGGGCTGACGTGCAACCCTGGCGTGAGGCGTGCCGCAGTGTATAATGCAACCTTCCATGCTGATATTGGCACCATCGTGGTGCTGGTGCTGGTGCTGGTGCTGGTGCTGGTGCTGGCGCTGGCGCCGGCGGTGGTGCCGGTGTGGAAGTAAGTAGCAGTTGCAGGACAGCGTCAGTAGTAGCTAGCAGCAGAAGCAGCAGCGGGAGTAGTAGGAGTAGCCGTAGTCGTGGTCGTGAGTCGTCGTCGTCCTGGCTGTGCGGCACGAGGAGCAGCAGCATCAGAAGTGGCAGTTGTCGTAGTGGTGCTGGCAATAGCATGGAAGGTACTTGCCATCGCATCCTTGCTGCGGGGCCAAATGGAGACCGAGAAGCCACGTCGGGGCCTCGCACCCGAACCCTACCACCCTCATAGCATCTCTTCTGTGATAGCAGCAGCAGGTGCATTTAGTCGTCTTATGAATTCCATTGAAAAGAAATCTCGGCCTCTCGACCGGCCGGATACGTTCGCAAATACCGGTTATGTCCCTGGCTCACCGGGCGCAGACACAGAACTCCGAACAGCAAACATGTTTTTGTCGTACAGCGGACCCACTTCTGGGATTTCTGACGCGACCGCGATGCCACAGCATTCCGAATTCAACCGGCTGCAGCCACCAACGGCGGGGCATAGCCTGCCTGTACCGGTGAGTACTGTTTCGCCGATCGCAACTGTAAGGCACAAGGCCTTCAGTAGGCAAGACCATGTAGATTACGGAGATGCGGAGGTCGCCCAAGCTTGCCAGACGGCGTTAAGAGTACGGGAACAGGTGAAGCGCTCCGGCTCGTTGACCTGGGAGCCTTCGGCGGCATCTAACTCCGGGTGTTGGATTCACCGTTCGGCGGTTGTAGTTGATCTGCATGTTGCTGCAGCGTGACCAAATACGATACCGCTGCTACTTAGGCCGATGCTGTTGAGTGCTTTTGATGGGTCGACCGTGCACAACACATCACACAAGCGAGTCGACAAGAGTTCGTTTAAGGGTTTCAAGGGTTGCTTTGCTGGTGTCCCTTTTGCAGCTAGCTGTGTGCTTGTGTGTGTGTGTTCCTGCCTCGACAAGCTTAGACAGGCCCCATCGGCCCAACGGCCCAATATCCTACTAGTAGCTGATTAGCCAATGATTAGCCATAGCCTCACCTTTCGAAATCCGAACCCCGCCCATTCATCAAGCCCCAAAGGCCTAAATCCCCCCGGCTTCTGCCAGCATCAGCAAGAGCAACTGCAAATACAAGACGTACTATCAACATGCTTGAGCTAATGATGGTGCTGATGAAAGTTGAAAACACATGTAACACACAACTGGAAGGCACGATCTCTAATCACTGCCAGAATGAGGATTCCGTAAGCATCACAATCATAACCATTCTCCTCTGTATGGTCTGATCATCCCGCCTATCATGGCCACTATCACCAATCCTTATGCTCATCTTTGTCCTCACCCTGATAGTCCTGACAATCATGATGATTTCCGACATCTTCTTCTTCATAGCGGTGCCTTCCACGAGCATCGGCATGTTCGTTATCAGGATCGTCATGACTGGCATCACATACTGTTATCGCAAGCAGCAACATCACCACCATGACTGTCGTCGCGTCGTCGCCCTCCTCCCGAAGCCCAAACCCTCAGTCCCAAACCGCACCCACCTGAGCCCTGAGAAGCAGCTTGAGCTCGTGGTGTATTTTTAGGTTCAAGCACGAAACTTGTGAAACGTTCGAGCAACCTCGCGGAATGGATCAGAGAGAAAGTGACTGCTTCTGATGATCTTACACGGCGATTAGCGTAGTCGTGAAACTGATGCCGTTATTGACAAGTAGTTAATTAGTTGTGCTGATGACGGTGATGATTGTCATGATCGTGGTGTTAATCACCACTGCTGTAGCGAGCACGGTGCTTCTGCCGCTACAACTCAGAAAAGACATGCATCCCCACCGCTCAATTTCATAATCCCGCTATACCCCTAAACCCTAAACTTGTCATGAACCCTGAAGCCCCAAACCCAAAAACACCTCAGAAACCGAAACCTTTCGTCCGTAACACAAGTACACAAGTTAAGACCAAAAAAGAGCCTAAGCAAGCCTCAACCTTAAACCCTCAACCCCTAAACTCTTAAGCCCCGACTCCGACTACACCCTGGAACCATAACTCCCAACTAAGCCCTAAAGCACCTCAAAACCCTAAAGCCCCCCCGCCCCCAAAGCCTCGCAGAACACGAGGCCTCATCCTCGGCGGCCCGGAGAGCGGCGCCGCCCCGGCCCTGTTTTCCCTGGCACAGCGGCTGGCAACAGAGCCTTAGTCCGGCCGGTTTTGGGGGGGGGCGTTTTGGGTTTTGGGGTTTTGGGCTTTAGAGTTTTGGGTTTGGGGTTTAAGGAGTAGGGTTTAGAGGCTTTGGGCTTTAATATAAGGGCCGAAATAATTGCCAATACTTTTTTGGGGGTACCTTATTGGAGCCTTATAGAAGGTCTATATACCTTATAGAAGCCTTATAGAAGCCCTACATGCCCTAAACTCCCCACCTGTACTTTCCTTTAACAAGGGAGTTTATTGCACAGGGGGGTCTGCCTTGCTTCTCGTAGTTGCTGGATCATGCGTGGCTCGACAACCAAGAGCTGGAAGTGTTCGCTGCTGGCCTTGTTCCATTCCTAGTCCAAGCTTTTGGGCCACGCAGGCCAGTCGGTTCTTTCGATTTTAAGCTGCAGACGCTTGCATCGTCAACGGGACTAATGGGTTGCGGATGTTGGTTTCAGCTGGGCAGGACGGATCATGAAGCACATGGGCGGGCCCGGGGTTCGGGGTGTGCAGATGAAGGAAACCGAAACCTGAACCTGCAAGCCGCCCTTCGCCAGCCCCGCCCTTCGCCAGCCTGCATCGAGGAGCTAGCAGAAGATGCTGATGCAGGCGGCCGTGATGCGAAGAGGGCGCGCAGAGAGCCTACTCCAGGCAGCTCTGGGCCGGAATCGGAATTGGATCGTTTCGGTTTTTGAATCGTTTCTTTCGTGTCACTTTGGCGTGGGTTGAGGGTCGGGGTGGGCTCCATGTCTGCTGAGGCCATGAGACGGATCTCCAGTCTGATTCTGGCAAGCGTGGTCTAGGTACTGAGTTGTTACTCCAGGCTTTGCGGCGGCTGCACTTTTTTTTTGCAAAGGGCCGACATCCTATCCAACCCTAAGCATGCGACTTAGCTCACGATGACAATTTTGATACGTGAACCTTGATTGCAATGTGATGTTTGGGCACTGGGTTTCCTCGAGGTCTTCCTACTGAATTCCTGGAGCCGCAAGGCCTTCACTGTCAGGAGGGTTTGGGGTTTCGGGTATTGAGCCAGCAGGCTCCCAGATCTTTGATACCCTGAAGCTTTGCTACCACTGTGAGGTCAAATGGGCCAATCATCCCCAAACCTCGTCCCGAAATCCTGAAACACTAACCAGAAATCCCATCTGCACATCGCTCCAAAGCAACCCTCAGGACCCTGAAGACCCTAAACCCTAAATCCTCAACCCTAAACCCTAAACCTAAACCCTAAACCCCTTAAAACATCGAGCTTCATGTCTCCGTGGTTGAGGACGAGTCAGAGAGCAGCTCTTGGAGCTGTTTTGCTCCATCCAGAATCCCATGATCTAAAGCCGAAACACGAAGCGCCCTAAAACCCTAAACCCTATAAACCCTAAACCCTAAGCCTGAGCAAGAACCCCAGGATTCGGTTGAGGGTTCTGGGGTTAGAAATTCGGTTGAGGTCCTCTCAACCTTGCCGTTGCAAGGCCCGGCTGTCACTTGTCAGTCCTGCGATCGTAACCCTTATAGTTACCCTTATAGTTAACGTTATAGAACCGGTTCAAAGGAAGTCTATTCCAACTATTAAGGCCCCTATATGAGGCGCTTTGCTGGCGGAACATTTCGCGGAACTGCCAAGCATCCGATGCCCACCTGAGGAGGCCCTTCCCGATGACATGACCGAAATGCCCTCCAGGGTTTAGGGTTTGGGGTTTAGGGTTTAGGGTTTTTAGGGTTTAGGGGTTTAGGGGTTTTGGGTTTTGGGTTTAGACTAGGTTTAGGGTTTAGGGTTCATCCGACCAATGTCTGCATGGTTGGAGTTGGGACTGATCAGCCCGGCACGTGGGTTGTGCAGGAAAGGAGACACGGCAATGCCAGAGCACATCGAGCTATGTGTAGAGTTATTTCTGCTTTATTTTTGTTTGTCGACACCATACTCTCGTATAGTAGCTCAACGGTGAAATGCTGTTTCTTGGAATGTTGTGCGCTTTCTCCGCAGTGGTCTGGGTTTCATTCAGAGAGCCTCGCCGTTGTCAGGCCCCGCTTTGTCGTGAATCGCAAGAAATCCTCAAAAGTGTAGGGCCCACACAAGTCCTGAATAATGAGAGTTACAGCAGGTCTGGGGTTCCATCTGGCCAAATCCCTTGGGTCAGCAGGTGAAATAAATCTTCCCTCCAACAGGAAAGTCAGCAACACCTGTGTGCATGCGATGGGGCAACACTATCACTATCACAAGATGCAACATGGCTAGTGCTTGGTGTGGTAAACGTCACATCCCAGGAGCAGCATGTCTGAAATTTGTAGCATGTTAGCGAACTTAGGCTTAAGCATTCCAAAGCCAAAACCACTCCTGCAAGCTCCAAAGCGTAGCGGGTAACGTGAGCCGACATCGTGAACTTTCCCAACGAAGGCACCACATCTTCGCCCCAAAACTCGTCTGTCTTATCTGGCTAGGTGGCTGCACAAGGGACACTTTGCTTAGCCCCCGGGCTGCATCGGGTCCATCCGACCTCCTCGAGGGATTAACGATACATCGTTAGGAAGCAACTTGACCGATTAGACGAGAGGCGAGCAAGGGAATTCAGCCGTGAAGTGTAACAGCTCTCCATAGCCATAGCAGTACTATCGTTGGAAGGCCCGTGTGTAGAGCTGTACATTCGACAGCAGAGTTCATGACTACAGTTGTGTGTCACAGTAGGTTCACCTCTGTGTGTGTATACATATATACATATATATGTATATACATCTGTATATTTGTATCAGCCTACAATATGTTGCAAAGTGAGGTGTGTGTGTGTGTGTCTATGCAGGTATGCGGATGTATATATATATACACACATGTACATATGCATGCATGCATGCATGCATGCATGCATGCATGCATACATACAACATTCATACATGCATACATACATGCAGGCATGCAAGCCTGCATACATACATACATACATACTTACTTACTTACTTACATACTTACATACTTACATACATATATACATACATACAGACAGACAGACAGCCGACGGACTAAATATATATACATACATATATGTATATGCATGTATGTATATTTGCAGTGCAACTACATATCGTGCTGAAGAAAGAAAGAATGACGACGAACTGTACCAAGATTTACTAGGGACAGACGAGGAGCACTTCCTCGTGAAGCACTTGGGACCACGAAGTCCACTGGTTTGGCGAGGTGGATGTGGCCACTGGCCAGCGACGAGGTCGCATGGGGGATCGGCTTGGAAGAGGGTTACGATTACTTCAAGCTCCGAGCTCAGGTTCAACAGTGCGGTGGTCCTCTTACACCCTAAGCCCTAAACTCGTCCCTGTCCACCTTAAACATATGTTCCAGTTGGGGGGATGTGGACTGTCGATGCCAGGAGGTCCTTTCAGGAGCTTTGAGCAGCTCCCTCACAGGAGAGCACGTGCAGTTCGCAGCTGTTCCCTGAAAATTGGTCCCACAGTAGCACATCGAAAGAAGCAAGGTCCTGGCCGTTTGACTCGACTGGAAGTCCATCATAAGCTTGATCACTAGAGCTCTTGATGCCAAGGCCTTGCAAGGCAGGCCCGGAATTGGCTTTCTGAGCCCTAAACCCTTCAAGCCCCGGATCCTCTAAACCCTAGGGCCCCGAGCATAGACTCGGAGATTTCGCTGGCCATGAAAGATGCGGTTGTCGTGCTCTGAGAGGAAACGTTATTGTACCCTTGAAGGCGCCCGAAAGAGCACTTGGCCTCAAGCTGCCTTGGACAGGAAGTGGCCGCAAGTGGAGTTCTGGACTTCGGGCTCACTAGGCGCAAGGGTTTTGGGTTTAGGTTTTGGGATTGAGGTTTCTGGGGCTAAACTTAGGGGCTTACGGTTCTGGGGTTTAGGGTTCTTCTGTTTTTTTATTCCACGGTTTCATATCCTAGAGGCGGAGATCTTGGGCTTTCGTTTGGGACGGACAAAAGCTGAACCAGAGGCTTGATCCCTTTTAACAGGGTTTAGGGTTTAGGCTTGATCCCGTTAACAGGGTTTAGAGTTTAGGGTTTAGGGTTGATCCCTTTTGACAGGGTTTAGGGTTTAAGGTTGATCCCTTTTTACCGGCACTGTAGTGGCCGTTGTAAGGGTGTTACAAGGGCCCTCTCTGGGGGTTACTCTCAAGGCCCCGACTCTCACCCCAAGCCCGGCCGAACTATCAGCGCTGAAAGTGGGAATCTCAATACTTCGGCCCATCTTGTGCTGTATATCACTGTATATCCATTCTCTATTCATAGACGAACATTTTTCCAGAACTACTGGTGTATAGCAATGAAAGCGCAGTCGTATGCGCAAAACTGCCAAGAGACCTGTGTTACGGTTTGAGATTCAACGGCCATGCCCGAGCCACTTTGCCGCAGGCCAGCGATGGGTGCCAGTGGAGCCACTCGGGTGGCGAGCGACATAGTAACACAGTATGTAGGTGTTTTAAAGCAAGAGTAACCACAAGTCTTACAATAGTTGCAAGAGCGACAGTTCTGTTTGTGATGTACTTCAGTTGCTTAGGATGGACTACTGGCTCGAAGAGGGCTTCCAGCTAATGCAGCTGCACGCCTTTGCCAAGCTCTGCAAAGAGGTTGCTGTACCTGCTTGTAGATTTATGTAGTGACTTCCACTTGGAATTATGGCCAAGCATTCATTCATCTGTTCGGACATTTATTTATCACACTTGCGGCTCTGTTGATTCTGTAGTTGCGTTGACGTGGTGTGTCTGACGGCATTTGTGGTTGTGCTTGCTGCCAGCGATAGCCAGCATTATTCGCAGTAGTAATTAGTAGTCGTAGTAGTAGTAGTAGTAGTAGCAGCAGCAGCAGTAGTAGTAGGAGGATGAGGCGGAGGAGGAAGGAGTAGGAGTAGCATTTGGAGCAGGAGTTGGATTAGCTGCAGTAGCAGCAGTAGCAGCAGTAGCAGCAGTAGCAGCAGTAGCAGCAGTCGGAGCAGTCGGAGCAGTCGTAGCAGTCGTAGCAGTGGCAGTAGCAGTGTCTATAGTGGTAGATGAGCAGCAAAAGTAGGAAGGAGGTCGCATAGCCATGGCTTTAAACTTGCAGGCATGGTCGAATCTTGTGAGTCGGTGGTCACGTCCTCAACAGCTGACCTTAAAACCCTGCGCTTAAACTTGACACCCTGGGGACCTGTGACCCTCACAAAGGCAATCCTCTAAACCCCCAAACCCTAACACTAAACTGTGTTTAGTACGCGCTTGTAGTCCGTAAATATAGTTAAAGTATGCTATCGTAAAATTGTTGTTCTACTTATTCAGGCACCTATAGCAAGCCGGCGCAACCAACAGCTGAGAACCGCGCAGGTTTCCAGGTCCAACCGGACCCTACAGTCGCCAATGTTGCTTCTTTGATAGTGCCAAAATCCTTATACAACTTTATACACGTACATGTGGTGCATGATGCCCTCGAGCCTTCTCAAACGAGAAATGAGCAAGGCTCCTTTTGCTAGGGCCCGAAGCCCGAGCTATAGTTAATCCCTTTTAAAGCAGGGTGTAGGGGGGCCTACAATCCGAAGCCAACCCTTGTAATGCTCGCTCGGAACCTCGGCCAGAGGTCAAACAGCAGACAGCAATGCTCGCACAAAGCAAAATGCCCTCCCCGCACTAGAGTACATTTTGCCACAGAATTCCCCGCACTCTTTTGTTTTGCCATAGAACAAATATATCATTCATGTTGTATTATGCTCTACTACGATGGTATGTTACACCATATTCTTGAGAGTTGGAAGGCCGAGTGCCGGCCTGTGCCCAAAGCGGGCCTTTCTGGAGGAGGTGACTTGGCAATTGCTGAGCGTTGCCAGCAGGTTCTCCGTCCTAAAAGTTGCTGGCGGGCCTGTGTCATCGTAACAGAGTATGTTTTTAGTATATCATAGCACACTACAGTGTATTACAGTTTAGTACAATCAGTGCCCAGGTTTACATCTCTTGGCACTCTGGCGGCCCGGGTTCAGATGTTAGGCGTTAGGGCCTGCGGGTGCTGAGCTGTCAGAAGGGGGACCGCAATGATGTCTACTGCAGCACTGCTACCCTTGCTTCAGCTTCACCTCTTGCACCGAAGTCTCAACATTTTTGACTGGTCAACCCCCGGTGCTGAAACATAAACCATAAATCTTGTAATTGGAGACTTTTCCAGAGATACACATATCACTCGGGTTCTGCCCCCACTCTGTTCCAGTTGGATAATTTTGATGCTGTGGTTTTATGTAGCCCCTACTATGACCCCTAATATAGACCAGAACAGGGTGGCGGCACTACACAACATCTGACGCTCACTTCGAAGCTTGACCTATACACCCTAACCCCTAAACCCCAAAGGACCTTCATGCATCTGCCGGCCAGGCTACCTCGCGCAGCATGCTTTGTTTGAGCAGCTGCCGGAGCTCGAGGCTGCGAAAGCTGGAGGTGTTGGGTTTTACAGGGTAATATAGCGCTTTAATTTGGGGGTGTAGGCTTTAGGGTTAGCTGGTGCATCCTGAACACCATTCATAACTTGAAGAGTGGTGAAGAGCCTGAGGGAAAAGTCTGCAGCACGTGTCCAGGTGCTTTGGGAGCCTCCTTAAGCGTAGGCTTCTGCAGGCACTTACGGGGTGGACGGACGCCTTGGCAGCTTTGGTCCAGTTTGATCCAATGTGGAGAACAGGGCTGTAGAACTATAAGGTTCACTGTTTGGAGTGTTGATGCTGGATCCGATGACTCGGCTTTGATATCATGGACGTGCGGGGAACCCTAAACCCTATTGCACTTCGGAACTTAAGCCGAGAGAGGAGAGGAGAGGCGAGGAGAGAAGAAGAGAAATGCGCTGCCTGAGCCAAATAATGACCAGAATGAAACTCCCTCAAGAAAAGCTGAATCGACAGCAACATACCCACAATAATATGCAACAACTACAACTATGACTAATAGTGACAACAGTACTAATCACGATTTAGATAACATCATCTATAGTCGTAATCAAAGAAGCCAGGGGTTTTTGCTCGGGTTAATCTCGAACCCCAGAGGCAGACATCCTCACGCCCGACCTGGCGCTTTGTGGTCAAGGCTCCCTGCTGAGACAGGCCTGTGTGGGGGGGGGGGGGGGGGGG
>CAJNJA010081163.1:0-20929 GCA_905231915.1 Symbiodinium necroappetens | reverse complement strand
CAGATCATGGGGGAGCAGGAGCTGGACGGACCCTGCATCCCGGGCAGCAGGAAGAGTCGTCCAAGCCCTGCCCAAGAGGAACGGGGCGTCCGTTCGGGTTTACGGCCCTGCTGAAGGTATCAATGTGAGCGGGAAGATGACGGTGATTGCCGCGAACGCCAGCTTCGTTGGCTGCACAAACAGAATGGAGGCTGGGTGGCATCCAAACAAACCCTGAACGCATAAAGCCCTATTTAATCCCACGAAGCCTAAACCTCAAACCCGGTAACCTCTAGCAGGCCCCTCAAACCCCAAACTCCAAACCCCTGAACACCCAAAGACCCTAAACCCCAGTGCGAGCCCTGGCCCTTGACCGCGGCATTGCCAGTATCCGCCGATACATCACCAAGCGGCTTCAAAATAATTGAGCAACTTCGACTGGCAAATAGCAAAGCCCAGAGATGCTTTGCCCGATTGTGTGCATCACCTTTTCCGGCCAGATATTCCGCAGAAGACCTACGATAAATCGGGCACGTTTTGTCATGCATACAACAGCATGGCATGCGTGCTGCCATCACCAACATCTTCGCCATGTTTACAAGCAACATCAGCACGATACGGCAACAATTACCAGGCAGCCCCTCTCCAGTCTTTGTTTCTGTGGTACATGTTGCATCAGGCATCCAATTTAGTCTGCTGAGTTGCGGATTCCCACTCTGTGCTTTGCCAGAACTCGTTTCTCAGGGGGACGACCCTGTGACAGAACGACTTGATAAAGCCTGACGTCAATCGCACTCGAACAGACTTGCTCCTAGAACGAAGCATTGTCGTTACTGTGATCTTCCGATTCCTTCACTGTTCCCAGACAAGTTAGCAGGAGTTCTAACCTCGGAGGGCCCTGCCTTTTGAACGCAACTGTGGGAGCTGCTTGAAGGAGTTGACCTGTCCGTTGTGTCACGCAGTGTTCTCGACGACTGCCAGGTTTGGGTTTCAGGTTTTCAGGCTCGGAACGGCCAGGATGGAGAAGGCGGAGCTCTGTTCATCCAGCGAGACTTGATCGTCAGCAACAGCGGCGTCAAGTTCGAGAACTGCAGAGCATCAGAAGGCCGGTCCTGTCGACAATGAACCGGGCGACCTCGGCGTCACAAACCAACCCGGGGGTCTTATGTTCAGCGGCTTGGAGACTTCAGCTTATTCTATGCGTAATGTTTCGTCGTTGTGTCCTAAGTCGTGAGCATCCCGGCCACGACCATGTCTCTTGGAAGGGGTCGAAGAGGCCCTTGAGAGACCTGAGCCGTTTCTGATTTCGATTGGAATCCCTTCTCTTTAGCATTTGCCTTCCAAGCCTGGGCTTCCCCTGAAGCCCGAAGGAGGCGGCCTCTACACTTTCGGCAGCTTCTTGCAAGAAGCAGAAAGCATGGTGACCTTCGAGAACTGCACGGCTTTTAGAGCTTCGGTTGCATCCGGCATCCCTCTGGGCTACGGGACGAAGAAGGCCATGCTATTCGCAGAGCTTCGAATTTGATGGGTATGTCAGGCAGGTAAGACATAGTAAGACCATGCGCCTGGAGTTGAAGGGTCTAGTCTGTGTTTTCAGGGGGTCGCCACGAAGGCGTTTTTCGCAGAGAGCCCGTGAATTCAACGCCACGGGTCTGAGGAGACAGCACTGGTTTCGGCGGCGGAGGTGCACGCGTGAAGGAAAACTTCACACAGGGACGCAACAGCTCCGCCATCTTCCGCAGCTGCAGGGCGAGATCTGGAGCCAGGGCAGCAGTGTTCTTGTGACTGGCGCCAGTGGGAGTGTGCTGGGAGCCCCCCCTTTTATTTATACTTGCACCATGCAAGGACTCTGCAACCCAACACGTGTACCACAATTCAGGGTCTGGGATTGAGGGTGTGGGGCCTGCGGCTCCTCAGCGTTCAGGTTTCCAAGCAGATCTTGGGGTTGGGCTGCGGCCGTTGCAGGAACATGGTGGAGCCTCTGCCTGCATTTTTTGGGGTCTGCCGGGTGCCCCAAGGAGGCGGCCTCTACGCTGGCAACCTCTTCACTGGCGGCAGCTTCTTGCAAGAAGCAGAAAGCACGGCGACCTTCGAGAACTGCACCTCTGGAGCTTCGGTTGCATCCGGGAGCTCTCTGGGCAACGAACGTGTGGATGTGTGGGGGAGTTGAAAGCCTCGTTATTCCGCGCAGCGGGCAGTGCAGGGCAGAGCTTCGAATTTGGGGGGATGTCAGGCAGGTAAGGCATATGCGCCTCCGAGTTGAAGGGTCTAGTCTGCGGTTTTCAGGGCGTGGCCACGAAGTGTTTTGGGCGTTTTTCGCAGAGAGCCTGTGAACTCAACGCCACGGCTCTGAGCCCGTGCCGTCTCCCAGGTCGCGACGGTGGAGGTGCACACGTGAAAACATTCACACAGGGAGCCAAGAGCTCCGCCATCTTCCGCAGCTGCAGCACGGCTTCCTTTGGAGCCTGGGCAGCGTTCTTGTGACTGTCGCCAGTGGGAGTGTGCTGGTAGCCACCCTCTATACTTGGGCCATGCAAGCCCCACTTGCTCAGCGGGACAGACCCTGCAATCAAACGGATGTTCCACAATTCAGGGTCTGGGATTGAGGGTGTGGGGCTTGCCGGCTCCTCAGAGTCAAGGTTTTCGAGATCTTGGGGTCGGGGTGGCCCGTTGCAGCAACACATGTTGGAGCCTCTGCCTGCATTTTTGGAGTCTGTCGGGTGCCCCAAGGAGGCGGCCTCTACACTCTCGGCAGCTTCTCCCAAGAAGCAGAAAGCACGGTGACCTTCGAGAACTGCACCAGAGCTTCGGTTGCATTCGGGAGCTCTTTGGGCAACGACGTGTGGGGCAGTTGAAGGCCTTCTTATTCCGCGCAGCGGGCATTGCAGTGCAGAGCTTCGAATTTGGGGGGGATGCCACGCAGGTAAGACATAGTAAGACCACGTGCCTCCGAGTTGAAGGCTCTAGTAGGTGAGTTCAGAGGGTGGCCACAAAGTATTTTGTTGTTGTTGTTGTTGTTTTTGGCAGAGGTGCCAGTTTTTGTTTTAAAGGTTTGGTGAGAGGCTGTCCTTTAAAAGGTTTGGCTTGAAGGTGGTCCTCTGGTCCTCTGGTCCCGCGGTCCCCTGGTCCTGCAGTCACCCGGTCCCCTGCTTCCTAGTCCCGTGGTCTCGTGGTCCTGCGGTCCCAGGGTCCCTCGGTCCCGTGCTCCCGTGGTCCCGTGGTCTCCTGGTCCTGCGCTCCCCTAGTCCTATGGTTTCTTGGTTTCGTGCTTCTTGGGTCCCACGGTTTTCCAATTTTCTGCTTCGTCAAAGAAAAAGGAAGGAAGGAAGGAAGAAAACAACGACATTAAGAGCAAGGATAGTTAAACTGGCAAGAAAGGCTGTCCAGCTTCGTGCTTCGGGCAGGCTTGGTGAGCTGAAATCATTCTTGTGTGCATTTTGGCGTTGATTGCGAAAGTTGGTTGTGCTGCTTGAGCATACATGTATATGTTACCGCTGCCGTTTCCTATCAAGCCAGAATAGCGAGCACTCTCCAAGAAAATACCTGTGTGCCAGGAGTTTCTTTTTCTGTTCCTGTGTTGCAGGATGGAGGTGTTCATGCTGGCGAAAGGCATTGAACCTCGAGAGGAGTTTGCCTTCTTTTTAGCCAGTAGACGAAGCTCTTGAGGCTGCGGGGGGCCAGTGGTGGCTGCTGCTTGGGAAGTGGCAGAGCAGGAATGCAAGTCCGGGCTGACCGCGAGAGTGCCAGATATCTACGAGTTGCAGACAGAGGAAGCGAGGCTTCTGGCTTCTGGTACCCTCCGAGCTCGCACCGGCCATGCCCAAGATGAAGCCTCCCGTTCCGCCAGCACCTAGGGTCAGGCCAGTTGCACCTGGAAAACCTAGTGACTCCCGCAAATGAGCGTTGCACCGCAACTTGGTCATCTCCGGGGAAAATCAAGCCCTGCATCCTCAGCACCCTGCACAATGGCGAGTCCATCTACGTCCATTGCATGGCGGGTGTGCATCGTGCCCCTTGCGTTGCAGGGATCATTGTTGCACATTTGCGGGGATCCTCGTGGGACAATGCAGTTGAGCATTTGCGCCAGCCCCGAGCAATCGAGCCAGAGAAAGTGCTGCAGCGCAGTGCCTCAGTGTGCAAGTGGCTCCGGCAGCACGCCGACGCCCGAGTTGCATCGCAGGCGACAGTGGGGTAGCCGATGCATTTCGTGTGCGGAGTCCAGCGTGGGGCGGCAATCCATGCTCTCGCCGAGGGTAGCTCGCGAGAGACGCCGCAGCCGGCCAAGCAGGCCCGGCACAATGTTGCCTCGTACTTTCGCGAGGCCCTTGGTTTTGCGACGACCTTCTGGAAGCTCTCGGCTGGGGACGTCCGTGGTGCAAAGCCTGTAACATTATGATGCCATAGCCAAAGTGCAGGCGCTTGTCGAGGAGAACAACATCAGCTTCCGTTGAGCCGTCTCAGGGTTGCCAAAATCAGCTTCGTGAGTGTGAGTGTGACTTGTGTCTGTGAGAGTTTGCGAAGCATTGCGGGCCCCTCCGTGCGCCAGGATGTCCTCGATTGGCCTTCAGTGGTCATCTTTATTGCTGCGGCAGGTGCAGGGGCGATGTGGGACACAGCAAGGGATGCGATCAGCGTTTCTATGGGGATGATTACCGGCATGGGCGTCGGGGTGCCAGACCTTCAGATACCCATGCGGCCGGTGTGTACACTTTCAGTTTGAACACGCCGGTGTTGCCCGTGGCCTTGCAGAATGCTCTGGAGGACCCCGATGAGTCCCCCTACACCAAAGCCCTCCTGATCTCCTTCTTCATGATGGCCCAAAGCATTACCCCTGAGAGCCACCGTAGGTTCTACACGCAGCTCCTTTTGGTTTTTCGCCCGGATCGTACTCCAGTGGTGGAGGCACTCGCGATCAGCAGGGTGTTAACCCAGCTGCTAAGCGTGTCTTAGGCAGTTGAGCCTCTGATCTGAGTAGAAGGCACCGAGGATCGGACGGCCCAAAATCACTCCACGCGTGCATGCAGTGTTGAGGGTGCGAGGGAGAATTTACTCGCGACTGTTGTTTTGCCCGCAGCCCCCTTCCTTTCTGTAGCAGGTGCCGTCGGTTTCCTTTGGTTCCCTCTTTTGCGCCATTGGCTACTTCAAGCTCGATGACCAGGTGAAGGAGCAGATCCTCAAGGTTGGCGTTACCACACTGTCCGAGTTCAGGTTTGTCAAAAGCGATGACGAGCTGCTGGCTGCATTTTTCACTCCGGTGGAAGGAGATCTCAGCAACAAGCCTCTGCATAAAGCACGCCTTCGCCAGGCCTGGAATGCAGTATGCCAAGCTGAGCAGCAGCGTGAGGACAACGGTACTCATGTCAGTGTCACAGTTTGTATGAGGAGGACGTGTTGCCGTCCCAGCAGCTGGCAAAGATTCGAGAGGTTTTCTGGAAGAGGTATCATATATGGTGTTTCCACCAGAGGTCAGCCCCAGAGACAAGTGGATCACCAAGGCCCAGCGCTGTGTCACAAAGCGTACGTTGGACGTGGTCAATGTCTGGGATGTGCGCACAGTGATGAATCAGCGAACAGCGGGGGCAGGCAGGAAGCAGCTGATTCCCTCTACGTCGCGGAGAAGCCGGACGAGGATGATGCCGACGAGGCGAAGGGCTGGCATACCTACCTTATGCAGGTCCGGCTCTATATGCACGCCTTGGTCATCCCAGGTGGTCTCTCCCTCTCGATCCTCTTCCTGCTGGTACAGAGACTGCAGTGTGGAGTTTGTGCAGGTGGCGCTTGACGTGCTCATGCAGTACTGGTTCAGAGCTGAGAGACTCACGTCGGAGTTGACCGAAGGGTTGCGGCAGTCGTATATCGAGAACCTGGACCGAGCAGAGCGTGGCGAGTGGGCCCAAAGGTTCTCGATGGGTAACAGCACTGTAGGAGTTGTTATGCTTACGGTGATGCGGGAGAGGGACTCCTACTGGATGAAGCCGAGCATCCCCAAGGAACCGAAGTATGCGTCGCAGCTTCGTGACGGCACTAAGTTGCGCGCGGATCTGCGCTGTCGTGTTCCGCAGCGGGCGTGTTTGTGGCTCAACAGATCATGCGGGAAACCGCTGCCGATTCATGTCCCGCACCTGAAGGGAATCGGCCCTGGAGTCGGAGTTGCCCGGCCCATCAGAAAACAACGTGTGCGCTGCCAATCTATGTAATTGTCCTGAGTTGCAGGGTACATGCTTTCCACGGCTCGTTGCCGAGTTGCAAGCTATTTGGGAATCCACGGCGCATGTTGATAAAGCCCCGTGCCAGGTACCAGTCTTTCTGGATTTGTTGTCAGGGCCCCGTTGCCCTCTCAGCCGTGCCTTTGCTCTCGCGGGGTGGACAGTCATGCAGCCAGTGGATTTGCAGATCGATGCACGTTTTGGCCTCACGTGTACTGCAGTCCAGCATGCCATTGGTAAGGTGTTCCCCTCTTGCCATTTGTCTTCAGCTGCAATCGACTGTTCAACCAAATCCCACACTCACGAAGTCCCTCTGCCTGGCACCAACTGTCCTAAGCCCCTCAGATCCCTGCAACAGCACAGAGGTATCCAGTAGGGATGCCAGCGAGTTGTCTCTGATAATCTGTGTTCAGATTTTCTGCTTGCCACGCAACAGGCCCTGAAGCAGAACGGCCGAGGCGCGTTTCGGGAGAACCCAAGTCGGAGCCTGTATTGGGTCGATCTGTGTGTGAGCGGTGGATGTTGGAGTCAGGCGGTTGGCAGGATTACCAATATCATGCCTGTGTTTTCAAGTTCCAGCGCATTCGACACTGCATTCCCCACCTTTCTCAGGTTCCGGAGTATGTGTGCGCACATTGTCACTCAGAGCATGAGTGGTCGGTGTCGTCCGATTGTCGCCAAGCGTACCCTAGCAATGAAGAAGCAGAGTAAACTCCCAGCCTTTGCCTCACTCTGGTAGCTGCTGCTTCGCATTGGTCTGTGGATAAGGGGGTTTTCACTGTTTCGTATTCACAGGCTCCCCCTAGTTCATACAAATGGGGATCGGAGAGGGCTGTTGAATGCCCAATCCAGCACACTGCGTGATGAGAGCATGGACCTTTTTGCAGCGTTTTCAGGTTTGGTGTCCTCGGTTGGTAGTCCGGCGCGGGTGTGCATTAAGGACATCCACAAGCCGAAAGAGCCTTTGCCTGATGATGTAGTATACATCGGGCACAGCCATTTCTCCCACAAAATACCAGTCACCTGCTGGGAAAGCCCTTTCCAAGTTGGGCAGGATGCACCCCTGAACAGACCGTCTATGCCTACTCTCAGTGGCGGTACCACTCCCGGGTGGCCACCAGAATCCCGGAGCGTTGCAACAAGAAGTTGGCCTGCGATTGCGGTCTTGCGGACGTATGTCACGGGGACATATGCATGCTAATGGCGGCCTTTGCCCTCCCGAAGCCCACTCTCCGCTTGGGCAGTGCGAACCGTTACAAGCGCAAAGTCAAATTTGCAATTGCATCAGGGCTGCCCATTCCAGCATCGGTGGCTTGCCCTATCTCTCAGGCAGCGATTGTAGCCACGGCCCACAACATTGTCTTGGGGCCCGGTGTTGCCCGGGTCCGCTGGCCTTACCTCGAGGATCTCATCAACTCCTCTGTCCGGGCTTTCCCAGCTTGGCTCCACGAGAACAGCGGATGCGCCGAGGGCACCCTGAGGCCGCCGGCCTCCATGGCGCCTCCCTGTCGGTCAAACTCCAGATGAGCACTTCCAGCTCGCGCTCTCTTGCCAAAGCCAAGGTTGTCGCCTGGATTGGGATGCGGTCGTTGAACCTGACATCAGTTTCGCAACGCAGAAGATGGCCGACGGACTACGCGAGGTCAGCTACCTCAGGGAAGATGCTGTGGCCTTTCTTCGCGAGTTGTCTCGACGTCTCCAGGATACCTCCGACCAGCTTCGCGAGTTGCAACACCCTGAGGTGCGTAAGGTCAATCCTCGCGTTCACATCGCGCTCTTTGCAGTGCTCATTGCCGGCATGTTTTGGCCTGACACATCCTTTTTGCCTTCCCTGCAGTGGGGCAAGTACACCCATGTGGCATGTGGCAATCTCGTCCCACCAACCCTATCACCCTCGAAGATTGCATCCAGGAGGGCGAGTTGGACGCCCGTCGCATCCTCAATCAGATCCAACCCGGGCCTGACGACGAAGTGGTCTGTGCAGCAGGTGAGGAAGATGAGCAGTTGGGGTTTTGTGGTCCAAGTATGGGCCAGGAGGAACTGTTGTCCCTTCGCATCCCCTTTCGCCTCATTCGGCGATTCGTCATCACCCAAGCCTCAGGTAAGAAGCGATGTATTGACGACGCACACCTGGGCTTCCAAAGCGAGTTTAGCTCAGATGGCAACAGGTTGCAATTCTGCAGCGCCATCCAGCCTTGCCTCCATGTCCAGGCACTCGCTACAGCTTTTGCCTTACGAGGAGTTGACCTCGAGTCCTGGCCGGACAGCATCTCCACGTTTGGAGAAGACCTGCCCCATGCATATCGGAAGATTCCGATGCGCTGTGACCACAGCTGGGCGTGCATAGTTGCGTACTATGACCCACACAGCAAGCAGCCTAGATTCCGGCGATACCATGGCATATTGTTTGGTTTACCGTTGGCTGTTCAGGTTGCCGCTCTTCATGCAGGCACTCGCGAGGCGACTGCTCGCCCTGCCGTTGTCCTGCTACTTCGATGACGTTACATGCCAGGACTTTTCTTCTCTTGCCCATCGCAGCCAGGAGCAGGTCGAGGAACTCTTCCGCATGTTTGGTTATCTCTTCGCGGAGGCAAAGCGGCAACAGCCGCAAACTAGCGGTGACTTTCTCGGGCTGAGGCACGATCTGTCCCAGATGCAAACCAATGGGCACATCAAAGACTGGGTTCGGCAGCACCTCGTTGACAAAGTGCAAGACATGATTGACAACGCCCGTGCCACCTGCCTCCTTCGACCTGGCACCGCATCCAAGCTCTTCGGCTGGCATGGCTTTCTGGACTATGGTGCCTTTGGCCGCATTGCCCGCACAGCAGTGTTGACGATGGCATTTGACACCATCGAGGCGGTGTTGGCCCTTCATCCATCCCGTGAAGTTCCAGTTCTCCCCCTGAACCGCCTTCGAGTTGTGGCAGCGAGTGGCGCAGCCCAAGAAGGGTACAGAGAAGGTTCAGACGGCCTCTGGATTGTATCACCCGATGGCCAAAGAGTTGGCACTGTGGCTCACATCGATGAAGACGTCTTTTGCCTGTGGGATCAAGGCGAGACCATGATAGCACAACTGGAACTGTTGATGATTCTCCAGGGCTTGCTGTGCTTCCCATCCACCTTTCTCAACTCCACCGGCACATGGTTCGTCGACAATTTCGCACCCTAATGGCGTTGATTAAAAGCTCGTAGTGACTCGTACGAACTGGATGTGATGGCCCAGAGTATCCACCTCCTGCTCTTTCACCTCAAAAGTGTAGACTTTGGTTTGAGTGGGTTCCTAGCAAGAGCAATTGGGCCGATGCCATTTCACGCACGGGCCTTCACGACGAATGGCACCGCAAGCATGGCTTCATTACTCACACCAGCGTTGTGCCCTGCTTCCTCTGGCGCTTCCCCTTTCCGGTCAAATCCCTGATCTTCTCTTTTCAGGCCGGTGAGCGCATTGGGATAGTGCCTTGGGTCGTTTAGCTGATGCTACCCCTTCACCGGTTGTCTAAGCTGTGGGCAGTTGTGTCGGGCCTCGAGTTTCCAGGTAACCAATGCACTATGGACGCGTCCATGGAAAGGAAAAAGAAACAGAGTGCACTTCATGAATGAAGTAAGGAAGGAAGCAAAGAATGAATCAAGCAGACAGAAGGAAGGAAGGAAGGACGAGGGAAGGCAGAAAGGCAGGAAGGAAAGACACAGGGAAAGAAGGAAGCAAGATAGGAAGGAAGCAAGGAGCAAAGCAAGGAAGCAAGGAAGCAAAGAAGCAAGCAAAGAATTCCGGAATCGCCGAATGAGGGGGAGTGATTAGGATGTACAAGTTGAACCGGAATCGCCAAATTAGGGGGCGTGCTTAAGACATATGATGAACCGGAATCGCCAAATGATGGCGCGTGAATCGCCAAATGAGAGGGCGTGTCTAAGATATCTGATGATACGGAATCGCCAAATGAGGGGGCGTATTTAAGATATATGATGATCCGGAATCGCCAAATGACGGGGCGTGATTAAAATGTATGATGATCCGGACTCGCTTGTGTTTGCAAATGGGGGGGGCGGCTGCGGCCACCCCCAACCCCCCCGCTTATTCAGCCGTGCAGTGTTGCTTTAAAGCTTATGTTTTTATTTTGAAACCCATCATGCGAGCATTGTCTTTGCAAATGGGGGCGGCGGCACCCCCCCAACTTTGAGCCGCGTCTGTCGCAAATGGGAGCCCCCCCCCCTCCCTGGATCGCCAAACGAGGGCGCGTGTTTAAGTAAAGTTTAAGATATATGCGGAAATGGAATCGCCAAATGAGGGGGCCTGTTTAAGATATATGATGAACCCCGAATCGCCAAATGAAGGGGCGTGTTTAAAATATATCGTGAAGCGGAATCGTCAAATGATGGGGCGTGAGTCGCCAAATGAGGGGCCGTGTTTAAGATATATGATGAACCTCGAATCGCCAAATGAGGGGGCATTTAAGATATATGATGAACCGGAATCGCCAGATGAGATTGCAGTTGTGAAGATAGTAGCCATGCTGCCCGACAGGTTCCTACTGAGTGATGTGTTTTGTTCCTCCGAGCAGTCTTGTGTGCCGACCTGTTGAACTTGACTCACCGACGCCACGAGGGGCCCTTTGAGTCACGGAAAATAGCTTGTGAGCCCGAAGCCTCCGCCGTGTTTCGATTTACATGGCAGCGGAGCTCTGGTGACGGCCAGGGACTCGACACGTCTACCCCGTGGGGCCGGTCGGACGCGACCGTGAGCTCGAGGCCCGGAAGTTCCACACATACACGTTTATCCCGTGCGGGAAGGGCATCTCTTCGCGATTTTGTGTACACCGAGTCTGGGTACCAGTTTGCTTGGTGAGTTTTGTTTGGAAGCCGACAAGGCTTGGGCTACCAGGACCTTCCTGGGACGATGGCTGAGGCCGAGACTTTGGCTACGGGTGTGCTGAGAACGGCAGCGACGACAGGACCGGGCGCCAGTGGCTCCCGAGGGTCCTCTCCTCTACGGGCACGGTCTCCAAGGACAGTGCCATATGCGAGTGCTGGGCTGGATGGTTCTCAGGAGTCAGCTGGCAAGAAGTACCACGACGCCAGCTCCTTCCTCGGATGGAGAAAATCCTGAGACCGAGTTTCGGCAGTACTCAAGGGCACTGAAGTTATGGCTGATCGAAGCTGAGGCCCGGCTCCCGCCGAACCTCATCGGCAAGCGGATCATGGATGTGATCCCTTTTGGGTCAAGGTTGGCCGCTTTGCTAGCTCAGCTGTCGATTGATGATATAACTTCGGAGACCGGCTACCAGCACATCCTGAAGATTATCGAGGACAACCATGAATACCTTCGAGACATGAAGCTGGAGCAGTCCTTCGAGCAAGCAATCTTCAGGGGGAAGCGCCGGCCTGATCAATCGATCTCAGGTTTCTTGGCCTCGAAGAAGGCCGCGTTCAGTGAACTTCGCCGACAAGGCTTGGACCTGCTGGAGACCCAGGCCGGGAAGCACTTGTTGGGACACCTGCTTTTGAAGCAGGGACAGTTCACTGAGGAAACGAGACAGAGGATCCGGGTTTTGACAGATGGCAGCATCGATTTTCAGAAAGTGGAGAGCGCCGAGCGCCATCCGGAAGCTGTTTAGTGACAACCTGGAAGCGCCGGGAAAGGGTGCCAGGCGCAGCACCTACTGGGGTGAATGGCCTGAGGATGGCGCCGAGGATGACGACCAGAGCTATTACGAGGACACCGGCTACCAGGACTATCTGGCCGAGGAATCGGGTGAGGACATGGACATGTTCGAAGACCTCCTGGAGTTTGACGAGGAGGGCCACGCATACATGGTCTTGGAGGAAAGCCTGCCCCAGATGATGGACGAGGCCGATGCCGTGGAGCTGGCGGGCTCCTACCTCACCTTTGTCTTCTATGAGGCGGCTGATCGGCTGAAGGGCAAAGGAAAAGGCAAGGGCAAGAGTTCTGGCAAAGGAAAAGGCAAGGGCTTCTATGCGGGAAAAGGGCGGAAGGACAGTGGAAAGGGCCGCCGTACTCCACCTGGGGTGTTCGGCGTCTACGGCAGTTACCTCGACCACAGGAAGGCCTTGCAAGAGGCAAGATCCGGCCGTGGATTTTCTTCCCCGAGTCAGCGACCTGGAGGCTTCCGTCACGACAGCCGCCCCCGCATTTCCTTAGCCGAGCTCAAGAGCAAGACCCGCTGTCACCAGTGCAAACAGCTGGGACATTGGTCGAAGGAGTGCCCGCAAAGACGCAAACCGGCACCTGTGCAGCGAAGCGCGAGCCAGCCGAGCACCGCGATGTTCTTCGTAAGTCCCGGGCCGCAGAGCAGCCAGGGCGAGGACGATGGATTGGTTCCGATGTGTGGACAATACATGCCTGCAGGGGACCTGGGTGTCGCTAGTCAAGGGCCGGGTTTCCATGCCAATTTGACTTACGTGAGCTACACATTTGCATCTTCAGTGGACTTGGAGGGACATGCTTTAGTTGACACGGCAGCGCAGCATGGGTTGATCGGGGCTGAGACGTTGCAAACACATGATCGTCTCTTGAGGAATCGTTTTGGTCTATGTGTGCAGTACTCACAAGAGACAGGAGGCAGCGTTCGTGGGGTCTGTGGTTCCGAGCAGGAGACGAAGCTAGCCTTCATTCCCATGGGCTTGTGTGGCATGTCAGGTGTGCTTAAAGTACAAGTGGTACCTGGTCATGTGCCGTGTCTTTTACCAGTCTACCTGCTGACCGCCGTGGGCTCTGTACTTGACCTCCCAAGCCTCCGCATGTATTACACTCGTAGTGGTGCTGTGCAAGAGCTGCATCGAAGACCGACAGGACATGTGTCTGCTGACATCACTGAGTTTGGCCCGAACTTCCACATACCGGGCACCTATCGGTTCGAGAACAGCGAGGTTTGGTGTAGCCGTGCAGGGATTGTATCTTCCCCGGAGCTTACCGTGCTTCATGCTGGACAAGTTGCCGTTATGCCTCCGACGCTGGCGCCGCTGCTTGCTGCGCTTGGCATTGGCCTACGGTGTGCAGATGCTTACAATGTTGCACCAAATGGTGCAGCAGCCCCGGCTCAGGGAGGCCCGCATCTTGGCGGCCCGTCGAGAGCGCTTGGAGATGAGAGCCCTGGAGCTGCAACGCAGAGAGGCCGCCCTCATGGCAGCAGCTGGGACAAGTGGACCGGCGAGGCCGCGAAATTTGGTGCCAACCGACGACCAAGACCTTCGGCGACCTTTTGTGGAACATCGGGGCCGATCAAAGTTCTTAGCCCCGGTGTTGAGGACCTCTCCGACGTGCCAGCACACTTCGACGAAGCATGGAGCCAACGCCCAGTGGTCATGGACGAAGTGCGAGACATGTGGCAGTACGGAGATGGTACCAAAGTTGACGCTGGACCGCCTGACAGAGTGGAACAACACCCTCGTTCACCAGAAGCCGGACTACGTGACCCCGCAGAAGAAGAAGGACGACGCGAAGAACAAGAAGGAGACCTCCGGCAACCTGGCAAAGTCGTCTTCGGAAACACCGAGGTCCATGAGTATCACATCCCGGGCCACGAATCCGATGTCTTCACTGGAAGCAGCAGCAATGGCCTTCAGGGGCCAGGCCCATGCCGTGTACACACCTCCGGTGTCATCTGGGTGGGGAGGATGTGATCTCGGACCAGGAGATGGACGAGATGGCACTGGTCCGGAGGGATGTTCAGAACTGGGAGAAGGAGGTGGACAACCCGATGTGGACACAGGCCTGCCCTCAATGCTCGGGGACAGTCCACTTGATGTGGGATGCAAGCCGGCACGGATACCTGTGGCAGTGTCGGAAGGGAGCAGCCAAATGCCCCTACCGGTGGGCAGACCTGGAGGAGCAGATTACCCCAGCCTTCGGGACCCGACTATGCACGGAATGTCAGCAGGATGGCCTTGCGAAGGTGAATGTGAACGGGAGATGGGGCTGGAAATGCCCTCGATGCAAGGACTTTACCCTGGAGATGGATTGGCCGGCAGTGATCGGGGACTTCCTACGACCTCGAGAAGACGCATGCAGCGTTCCACGAGCCTCCAACCCGGACCAGCGGGGCCATGGGTTCGAATTCGTTGGCTGGTTGAAAGGGCCAGGGGTGGCCGAGAGTCTATCCCTCGACCCGACCGAGCTCGAGAGACATCTCGATCTGAGCAGGACGATGGTGCTGTGGCATCACGGAAGCTCGGTGCCAGCGCAACTGGGGGTTCGACTCAGAAGCCCACTGGGAACTCGAGTACTTGCGACGCGGTCTGGCAAGAACTCTTGGAATCTTCTCTCGATACAGAGAGGAAGCTCGACTGAGTACGACTTGGGTGGCGAGTTTTCCGTACTGGTGCTGCAAGAACTGGACCAGGACTTTCTGGGATATGTGGAGGACAGAGCTATGACCCGATCGAGGTGACGCTCACCAAGAATGACAAGAAGATCCTCATGAAGTCCCTGGACAACCTGAATTACGGGGACGAGACCTACTGGGACATCCTCGAGGACCCAGAGACCTGGAACGGAGTCGCCAAAGCACTGACCCCGGACCATGAGCTATTTCCGGCCATGCCAAGTGTCCTGGCTACCACCTCCGCCGCGACCAAGGACCATAAGAACCACAAGCAGCACGGCACGCAACGACCCAAGGTACCTCCGGCAGCAGACATCGTCGAGCGCGGCCGCACCCAGTATGACCGCCTTCCGTGCAGTTTCGAAATGCACATGTGGATTCGAGACCTCCGGGAACCAGGCCTCAAACTCCTGTGGCGTGAGTATTTTGGTCAGGTTGTGGTCATTAGCCTTGAGGCCAAGACCGTCCTGTTACCCAAGGTCGGGCCTGGGGCTCGCCCTATGCGTTGGACGGCCTGTTGCAATGGTGACCATCCGGAGGAATGGAACTGTGTCCAGGAGAGGGTGATGGGTGCTTGGAACCCTCGAATCCGGAACTATGAGAAGGTGATCGTTTTCTACAGGTGGCCAGTGCCACCAGCCACCATGGGCACCTACGTGAGCACCACGGACATCACGAACCAGGAGAAGGCGGCTGTGATGCGATGTCACGTGAACCTGGGCCACCCACAGGTTCGGGAGTTTGTCAGGCTCCTCAAGGCAGCCGGGGCCCGGGAAGACATCATCAACTACGTCCTCAGAGAATTCGATTGTCCCGGGTGCCGAATGGAGAAGAGGCCACCGACCAGACTACCAGCAGCAACGCCCAGGACATACGATTTCAACATCGTCGTGGGGGTGGACATCCTCTTCGTCCACGGAGTGAACAACAAGTTCGAACATCCGGTTCTCAACATTACGTGTTGGGGAACCTTGTACAGCACTTTTGGCTTGGTGGATATGAAGAGGCGAACCGCCGAACTCGCCTGGACTGCGTTCACCAGGTTATGGATTCGGACCTTTGGAGCTCCCCAGTACCTTGTCTATGACCAGGGCAATGAGTTTGTGGGCGCACGGTTTCAAGAGGGACTTGAACAACATGGTATTTGCCCTGTTGTGATAAATCGTGACGCACCTTTCGAGAACGGCGTTACGGAGAGACGGGGGGGACTCTTCAAGGATGTCTACTACAAGACTCGTGAAATGGTGCAGCCACAAGATGTGAGCGAGATCGAGACGCTCATCTTCGAGGTGTCGTGGGCACTTCAGACTTTGGTGAACCGATCGGGCTATTCTCCGGCCCAACGAGTTCTCGGACGGCAACCTCAGGTGGGCTTGGAGACTTTGTCTGACCAGGGTGAGTACCACCTGTCGACCACGCAGGATCGAGCGTGGGCAAGAGCAGAGCGGATGCGACAGGCTGCCAGGGAAGCTCTAGAACAATTGGATGCACGAGAACGACTTGCACGAGCTCGACGAGGACGACCCCGGCGAGAGATCGAGAGGCTTTCCTTTGCCGAAGGCGAGCCGGTGATGATTTGGCGTCAAGGGCGCAGGGGTTCACTCGCCAAGGTGGGGCCATGTTTTGTGGTTTTGCAACGGGACCACATAGTCTGGGTGACACGACGTGGCGAGCTACTGAAGTGTCACATCTCACAAGTTTTCCCTATGGGCAACCTGGAGAAGCAAGGACTTGAGATACTACCACTTGATCTACTACAAGCAAAGGAACAACTTCGCTATGGGAGCGAGACATTGCCCTACACCGACGTGACCCAGGAGAACCAGTCTGAGACCGGCGGAATTGGGGATGTCATCGATGTCCAAGGTCCTGAAGGACCCCCTGATGGAGGCGAAAATCCATCAGAACCACAAGTACTACCAGTCGACGAAAATCTTTCAGAACCTCAAGCACTACCAGTCCGCGAAAATCCGTCAGAACCTCAAGCACTACCAGTCCGCGAAAATCCGTCAGAACCACATGCACTACCAGCAGGAGGGGGTCAATCGTCAGATCCGGCACCTAGGCCGCGAGTTCAGTCAGGGGTGTCAGAGGGTCCTGGTGGCAGCTCGTCTAGTTCGAGTACGTCGTCTAGCAGTTCAAGCAGCAGCTCTGCGTCTCCCAAAGCTAGACCAGCCAAGATGCCAAGGGCAGCTGAGTGGCCACCACATGGAGATGGGACCCAGCTAAGGCGATGGAGCAGGATAGATGGAAATGCCAAGAGGTTCCGCACCTCTATGTCGACAGGACCTCTCTGGAGCGATGTGGTTCAGAGGATCACCATCAACCACGACTCTGGCAAGGTGATCTGCGTGGAGGATGTGACCGGGAAGGAGCCGTCGAAGCACCTGCACCGTGCACTTCCTGAGGGTGTGAAGACGATTCGCACCATTCTGGTGTACAAGAAGGTGGCTGGGCACCCAGATCCGGGAGTTTCCTACAATAGCTCAGAGGACAAGCCACCCGCCGATGAGGACGAAGATGGCCGGGTGATCAGGCGGATCAAGCGATCTCTAGCTGAGGCTACTGAGGGTGACGATCAGCCACTTCAAGGTGACGAACCTCCACCACCGCGATCGAGAGTTTTCGGTGTTTGGGTGGCTGACAAGGTGACGGAATGGGGCGATAAGGCACGCTTTCCCGTGATCGCCAACTAACGCGACCTGGACCTCTTCAAGAAGATTGTCAAGAACGATACCTACTACCTGTACTCCGAGCTCCACTCCGGCTGGATATGCAACTCCGGCTGGATATGCCTCACGAAGAAGAGTGGTAAGGAACTACAAGAACGGCTTCTTAATGAGCGGGAACGGAAGCTCTTCCGGGAGGCTAAGCTGCTCGAGGTCCAGAATCTGGTGGCAGGGAACGCCATCGAGTTTGTCACCGACCCTGAGGAGATTGCGAGGGTCCATCGCGAACTACCTCATCGAGTGATGCCGAGCAGGTTCATCATCACGAAGAAGACGCAGGAGATCAACCAGACTTGGAGAGCTAAGGCCCGCTGGATATTGCTCGGGCATCGCGACCCCGACGCCCTCAAGGTCGAGCGATACGCGCCGACACCGGCAACGACTACTGTCTACATGACGTTCCAGATCATAGCCAGCTTGGGCTATCGACTGACGATCATGGACGTGACCTCAGCTTTTGGCCAGTCCGAGCCAGAAGAAAGAGCAGATGGACCACTCTATGCCACGATGCCGCCGACCGGCATCCCAGACATGGACCAGTCTTGGTTGATACGAGTCCGTACTGCGGTGTATGGGTTGGTCAACGCTCCGGCCTCATGGAGAAGAACCGTGAGGAAGTTTCTACTCCAGTTGGGCTACACTGAAAGTTCTTTCGACCCCTGCCTCTACTTCCTAAAGTTCACCAGCGACGAGACCACCGAGCCACCGCAACGCGGATGCGCTGGAGTTGTGTTGCTGGATGTGGATGATTTTGTGCAGAGAGGCAATGCTCGACATCAGGAGAAGATGCAGAAACTTCGAGAACACTTCCGTTTTGGGAAGTGGAGGGACATATTTCAGTCACATGGTGAGTACCTCGGAAGGACAGTGACACAAGCCGCGAACTTTGAGGTGACCGTCTGCATGTCCCGCTACATCAAGGAGAAGCTGCGACCAATCGTACTACCTCGTGGCCGAGCAAAGGAGGAGGACAGCCTTCTGGATGAGAAAGAGATTTCTCAACTTCGGGGAGCTGGCGGCTCACTGCTGTGGGTCGGGAAGGAAACTCGTCCAGACATGGCGGCTGCCTGCGCTATGGTGCTTTCATGGGACAAGGAAGGGCCCAGGGTTTCACATGTGAAACAGGCCAACAAGGCGATCCAGGAGCTTCAAAAGACCGCCGATGCAACGTTGCGCATCCTTCCCATCAGCCTGGAACGTGGTTTCTGGATGTCGATCTCCGATGCTTCGGTTGCAAATGATGGGAGCAAATCGCAGGGGCCGTGCGGATTTCAGTATAAATTCCTGGAGGTCGCACCGCCTGCGCAGGGTGGTTAAAGCAAGCTTGGGCTCAGAAGCTTTGGCCATGGACGACGCTCTGGCAGAGTTGGAGTGGGTGCGAGCTCTTTTCAGTGAGGTGTGCATCCCGGGACCACCGTTTATGATGGTACAAGTCTCTCAAGCTATGAGAGTGTGGCTATGGTTCGCCAATCTGACGAGAACGAGCCAAGCATCACTATTACGGACGCCCGGGCTCTCTACGACCTCTTCCCCCGCCGGAGCGGATCAGCTGGCCTTGATCGCCGCGCCCAGATCGATGTTGCCGTTATGTGCCATAGTGCTCGACTGCTCAACGTGAAGGTTCACTGGTTGCCAGGACACTACATGTTGGCAGATCCCCTCACCAAACGGTTGGGGAACAGTAAACTGCTGCGTGGTGTCATGCGAATGGCTAAATACGCCATTAAGGAGAACGCTCTAAAGAGCCTTCTGCAGGAACTGTCGGAGGAACCCCCTGATGGATGTGAAGATAGTAGCCATGCTGCCCGACAGGTTCCTACTGAGTGATGTGTTTTGTTCCTCCGAGCAGTCTTGTGTGCCGACCTGTTGAACTTGACTCACCGACGCCACGAGGGGCCCTTTGAGTCACGGAAAATAGCTTGTTAGCCCGAAGCCTCCGCCGTGTTTCGATTTACAGCAGTTTACGATATATGATGATCTGGAATCGCCCAAATGAGGGTGCGTGAATCGCCAAATGAGGGGGCGTGTTCAAGATATCTGATGAAACGGAATGGCCAAATGATGGGCGTGTTTAGGATATATGTTGAACCGGCATCGCCAAATGAGAGGGTAGTTTAAGATACATGATGATCCAGAATCGCCAAATGAGTGGGCGTGTTTCAGATATATGATGATCCGGAATCGCCACATGAGGGCGCGTGATTAGGATGTATGTTGAACCGGAATCGCCCAAATGAGGGGGTGTGTCTAAGATATACCCTGGTCCTCTGGTTTCTTGGTCCCATGCTTCTGCGGTGCCGGAAGCAGAAGGAAGGAAGAAGGCAGGAAGGAAGGACACAGGGAAGGAAGAAAGCAATGAGGGAAGGGGGGAAGGAAGGGAGGAAGGAAGGAAGGAACAGGCGAACACTGAAAAGTAGAATCCCCCAATAGCTTGACGCACAGGGGAACCCAAACCAGGTCCCGCCAAACCTTTTAAAAAACAGCTTCCCACCAAACTTTAAACAAAAACCCTCCACTTTTGCAGAGAGCCCGTGAACTCAACGCCACGGGTCTGAGCCCGTGCTGTCTCCGAGGTGCCTCCAGTGACTCCAGCGGCGGAGGTGCAGCCATCATGAAGACAGCCACACTGGGACGCAAGAGCTCCGCCATCTTCCGCAGCAGCAGCGCAAGTATTGGAGCCTGGGTAGCAGTGTTTTTGGGACTGTCGCCAGTGGGAGTGTGCTGGGAGCCCCCCCTCTATACTAGGGCCATGCAAGCCTCACTTGCTCAGCGGAACAGACCCTGCAATCAAACGCGTGTAACACAATTCAGGGTTTGGGATTGAGGGTTTGGGGCTTGCGGGCTCTTCAGCGTTCAGGTTTTCAATTAGATCTTGGGGTTGGGCTGCGGCCGTTGCAGGAACATGTTGGAGCCTCTGACTGCATTTTTTGGGGTCTGCCGGGTGCTTCAAGGAGGTTGCATCTACACTGCCGGCAGCTTCTTGCAAGAAGCAGAAAGCACGGTGACCTTCGAGAACTGCACGGCTTTTGGACTTTTTGGCAACTGGGCAACGATGTGTGGTGGGAGTTGAAAGCCTCGTTATTCCGCGCAGCGGGCAGTGCAGGGCAGAGCTTCGAATTTGGGGGGGGGATGTCAGGCAGGTAAGACATAGTAAGACCATGCGCCTCCGAGTCTAGTCTGTCGTTTCAGGGTTTTTGGGGCATTTTCTGCTGAAAGCCCGTGAACTCAACGCTACTGGTCTGAGCCCGTGTTGTCTCCCAGGTTCCGGCGGCGGGGGTGCACGCGTGAGCGAAAACTTCACACAGGGACGCAAGAGCTCCGCCATCTTCCGCAGCAGCAGCGCAAGTAAAGGTGGAGCTTTGGTAGCAGTGTTTTTGGGACTGTCGCTAGTGGGAGTGTGCTGGGAGCCCCCCTCTATACTAGGGCCATGCAAGCCCCACTTGCTCAGTGGAACAGACCCTGCAATCAAACGCGTGTTACACAATTCAGGGTTTGGGATAGAGGGTGCGGGGCTTGCGGGCTCCTCAGCGTTCAGGTTTTCAAGGAGATTTTGGGGTTGGGCTGCTGCCGTTGCAGGAACATGTTGGAACCTCTGACTGCACTTTTTCGGGTCTGCCGGGTGCTTCAAGGAGGTTGCCTCTACACTGCCGGCAGCTTCTTGCAAGAAGCAGAA
>CAJNJA010081152.1:0-20929 GCA_905231915.1 Symbiodinium necroappetens | reverse complement strand
AGCAGCAGGAGGAGGAGGAGGACGAGGAGGAGTATTAGTAGTAGTGTTAGTGATAGGAGTATAAAAGCATAAGATTTTTGAGATTGAAACAGCCAGAGTAGGACTAGTATTGACAGAAAAGCAGCAATCACACGAATAGCAAAACATATCATAAGAATAGTAGCAATGCAGGTAGAAGCAATAAATGCAACAACGGTTAAATAATGTAGTTAAATAATGTGGCAATAACATGAAAGAATATATAGGGAGCAGTTATACTTTTAAGAGTACTAATCATACTGAGTCATAGTGAGACTGAGACTGAGAATGTAATAGCGCGGCCACCGGCACTATCGGCACCACCGCCGCTGGCAACATGACCAACAGCTCTCAGCAGCAACGGTGACAAAACCGACCTTGGCTTCACAGCCAGACTGTCAGACCATTGAACAAAGTGAGTGGAGTGGTCCAACTTTCCTCTGTCGGTCATCAGCGGCTGATCGACTGCCAGGTGGTCACCGACCAGAGCCAGATAGACTAGATAGGCACACGCACCTTGCCAGTGCCAACGGGCGCAAAAGCTATGAAGATCCCCTCTCAGCACCATACAGGTTTCCTTAACCGACGAGATAAAGACATGAGCCTTAGTTTAAACCAAAGTCTTAGTTCGACAGGGCTGCGACACCGGGCCACTACCTTCGAGAGGCCGGTGGAAAGAGAGTTACACGCGCGAATTTCAGCGGCATGTCGAGACCGTTTCAGTCTCAAGCCCAGGCTGCGACGCCACCTGCCAGGTCCGGGTAGGTCAGGCTGCGCAAGCTTGTGCAGATGCATGTCGGTGCAAACACATGCACGTGAAACTCCCCATATCATCTCAATCAGAAAGTCAGGAGGCCAGACGACCCCTTCAGCCTAGCGTTCAAACGACCTCCGCCCGGTTCTGTAGTCAGCTCGCGGGCACAACTTTAGAGCTTCAATGTTGATCCTTCCTGTGGAGTCTTCAAGAATTGATCTTCTAGCCAGATTTTGCTCCAGCAGTATCACTTTCAGTGTATCAAGTTTTGCTTCGGCTGGATGCGATGTGAGTATCGTCCAGTCCGTATGAAGATCTTGATTTTTGAAGCCACGCGAAGCGTCATAATTTGATGCCACTCTTTAATTTCTCATTCGGATCGATGCGAAGCCTCAAACCCAAACGCCGACGAAAAAGGAGACATCACCAAGATGCCTCTGCGGAGAGCCAGGCTGGACATGCGCTCGACCACAAGGCCAAGGCGAGGAGGCCGCGCACAGTTTGGAGCCTAGGGTGTAGATGAGCGTTTAGGGGATAGGCATCAACAAAATCAGATAGGGATGAACAGAATCAACCCGGGATCAAAAGACATCACATAAACACTCACAAACTGCTCTTTCTCTCTCAAAGAAAACAAGGAAGGGAGCAAGGACGGGGCGTGTTGAAGATATTTGATGAATCGAAATCGCCACGAGGAGGCACGTTGAAGATATATGATGAACCGAATCGCCACATTGGATGACACCTACCTCTACTGCCGGTTCTAGTGCGACCCCAAGCAGTCTGTCACTGGTACCGCGTTTCCCTGTTTGATTTTTAGACCCATCGTTGATTTTGTTTTGACAAACTTGGTCATTTTGATTATACTCCCCCAGGAAATATGGCATTCTGTTTTTGATCCCTAATTCGTTTGATTTGTTTTGGAATCCCAGGCATTTGTTCTTTTTGAAATCTGCTTGATTTTGATCCCTCAGCAAGTGTTTAAGGGATTAGAGAGCCTCCCGTGCATTTCCATATCTCCTAGGTGTGGCAGGACGTTGGGATTGATTTCCGTCTGTTTCGGGAGTTGGCATCTTGTGGAGGCAGCTGGGTTTCGGTTGTCATGCGAGAAATGTGTTTCCAGTAGACTCGCTCGCTTTTGCAATGTCCGCGGAAAAAAGTTGCTCTGCTACAATCTGCTACACCTAGAAAAGGGCGTCCCGCCAGACCTACGAGGAAGGAACAGGGCGTGGTTCGTCGGGGTTGTTTTTGTTTAGTCCTCCAATGAATGCGAAGGTCTGCGTCCCGGTTTGTGGCGATGGCATCCTCTCGACACCCATGGAAGAATGCGACGACATGAACCTGCAGCGGAGCGCTCAAAGGCCCTAGGCCCCATTCTCCCAACACCTATAAAGCCTAAGTCACACAGACCGAGGCCAGGCGATGGATGCAGCCCAGATTGCAAAGTGGAGGCCGGTTTGCCACTTCCCGGAACCCAGCTCGCAGACTTCTCAAAAGACTTGTGATACTGAGCCTGATTACTATAGGATGCCAAAGAGCCACTACGTAAGGTACCCCTAAGTTGTTGAAATCACCATATTCACCCTATAGAACCTTGTTGTCTGAAGGCCTTCTTCGAGCTGGCAGCTTAGATTTTTTCCTCTCGGTGGTTGGGCAGATTTGCGAAGGATCTTCTTCAGGTGCACCTATGATGACTTCTGGCTACGCTCCGTCTGCAAGGTGCACTGCGGGGCTGGAGCCTAAGCAATGTCATGCATACGTCCATCAGAATCCAGAAGGTGGGAAGACACGTTTTCATTCCTTCGCAGCGAGGTGAGAAGCGCTGCAATGCGCCGCGTTGACATCTCTGCTCAAGACATCCGTCTTGGTTTTGTTTATGGCGCGATGGCGAGTTCATCAAATGTGCCGTCTGCGCCACTGGTAACTGATGAGTCTAGAGGCTCTAGCAACTCACATGGCCATGGTTCAGCTTGCCCCGGATACGAGGGTATGCGTGAGGAGCTCGCTGAAAACCTGCGTCTTCATCAGAATGGTACCTGCCGTCCTTGTGTTGCATTCGCGTTTCGAGAGGGCGGCTGCTTCAAGGGCGAGATGTGTTCCCACTGCCATTTCTGCACAGCCGAAGAAGCTGCTGAGAGAAGGAAGCATCTGCAGTCCATCGCGAGACGACGTCGAAGGATGCGACGACTGGAAGCCGAACTCAATCAGGGGCACGAGCAGGAGCATGGTCACAGAGACAGAGACTTGCAGGCCTTACCGCAAGAGCCCGGTAGGATGCTTGGTGGATGCGTCGGATGCGCCTCAAATGCCCCGACAGAAGGCAACGGCAATTACCAGGTGTCGCACCTTTCTCAGGTGCCACTCTCGGCCCTGTCCCTGCCACCTCCGTCGGGAATTCCCTGGACATATCAAGACTTAAACCCATGCCATCCTCCCCTTGCTGGATTGGGCGAGTGGTACCCATGGCAGCCGCAGTCAGAGGCTCCCGGGCAAGAAAGGCAGGCCCGGGCCCTCGCAAATCCTGACGAGAGTCCCACACTGGGAAATCAGTCCTTCTGGCTCTAGTTAGGTTGGTCCATGTTGGTGGCTTCGGAAGCTGACACCGAAATGGACACTGTTCTATTCATTTGTAATTCAGTTTCACCCATGTCTTTATGAAGGCCATGCCACACTCCTTTAAGTGGAGTCCGGCATCACTACCATAGCTTTCGCCTGTGTCCGCACTTACAACCCAGCAGGCGCCTGGCCTCAGGGTGTGGGCGGCGCACGGTAAAACCCAATCAGATCCGAGCAACTCGGACCGAAAAGGAACCGCCTTGAAGAAGTGCCGGAAGCTGTCTCTGCCTTGTGCCTTGTGCCGCCGGTTAAGAGGATTCTGCCACAATTCTCGACTTGGAAGGATGGACGCAAGCACCCGTCGGAAGCCTGCGACGACGGGAACGTCTGGGATGAGGCGCGATGTGAAAAACAAAGTCGGTGGTACAGAATGAAAGGACCGAAGGGCTAGGACGAAGACATGCGCTCTGTGCTTCTCAGATCAGGATGGCTGCTCCTCCACCTGCGAATCCGAAGCTGGCTTTGAGTGCCTAGGCGGTGCTTTGACCTTGCCGCCAGGTGCCAAGAGCTTTGCAGGGTTTATTAAGGTGCCACGACATGGCCTCGGCATGCCTGGCTCAGGTCAACGTGCACTCCTATCTGTGGTGATGGCTATCAGGCGCCCACGTCATCGCCGCTGAGGTTTCTGTTTTCGATGAATCCGGAGGTCTTTGGAGAGGGCTGCGATGATGGGAATCAGAACCCCTGGGACGGCTGCGATCAATTCTGTCAGGTGCTGTGCTCGTCGGTCGTGGGGCTGTGCTTTCTGATCTCCTGAAGTCTTGAACTCTTGCAGGTGGAGCAAAGCTACCACTGCACCCGCGCACCGAAGCCTGGCCAAACAGGCACAGAGAGCAACCAAGTGACGTGACGCGCATAGGCCGAAGGCGGAAAAGGCCGGAGGTCGGAGGTGCCGAAGGCGATGCAAGCGCAGGGGCCGCTTCCGCATGCTCGCCAACCTGTGGCGATGGTCTGCTCAACGGCGAAGAGGCTTGGGGAGTGGGCCGGGCCGCCTTGGACCTCGGTTGGGATGCGACGAAATTGCAGACTCACGCGGATGCAGGAGTGCGACGGCAGCTACAGCCCTCTTCCAGGCAAGGCAAGTCCTTTCCAGAGCCCAATCGGTGTTGCACGAGATGCCTCAGGCAACGCATCGGAGCTGCCTGTGCCGACCCCTCGGATGGGGTCGAAGGCAAAGAAGAGATCAAGGTTCAGGATTTTCTCTCGTGCAGGCCTTGCTCGATGTGCAGGCTGTTGGCGGTGGATGTCTGAAGCTAAGATTCCGAATGAATTGTGCATGCTTTTGTTTGTCTACCTGTATGTCTGCCTGGTCCATCGGTATGTACGCACATGTGGACCGCATCAGCCCTTGCCAGACCTTCAACTCAGGTTTGTGGTGACTTCCGACGCGGCCCAACAGAACAGTGCACCTTCCCAAGCCGGGACCGAAATTGCTTCCTGTACCAATATGCATTGGGATTTCAGGAGCAGTGTGAAAGCACCGAATCTGATGCAAAGGATGATGATTCACGACCGGAGTTTTTCTAGGAATGTCCAGCTCTTGATACCGTGATACCGCCACTGTCTTGATTCAGTCTCTTGCATCACTAGACCCGTTTTAAGACGAGTCAGGAAGCGCAGGGGCAGATTTTGTCTTATTGGTCGTTTGGCTTTTGGAAGTCTCTAGTTTTGGCTTTGCTGTGGACATGCCTGGCCGTCCAGGTATTCTCGGCCTGGCAGTGTTTGAGCAGGGATGGGTGTTGGAAGCCCTCGGACTCGAACCGGCGCATTGGGACCATGATTCCAGGTGATGATGGCAACAATGCAAGCGGAGACGGTTGCAGCTCGTCTTGTGACCTGGAGACAGGCACCCTTCCTGCTGCAATTCGGTCTTGAGTTCGTTAAGTTCCTTATGTGTGCTGGCAGCGCTGTCGTCATGCTCATCGCCTTGCCCCTCCTCTTCCTAACTGCCAGTCTGCTTGTGGCAGTGATGGTGACGTGGCGAATGGACAGCAGAACTGCTACCCCTTCTTTCTGAATAGAACTCAATGTTGGAGAGGGAGGAAGAGCACCACTATTGCTTATTCCTACTGCAAGAACAACGACAACAATAGCCATCGCTACTGCTGCTGCTGCTGCTGCTGCTACTACCACCACCACCACCACCGCTGCTGCTGCTGCTGCTACTACTACTACTACTACTGCTGCTGTACTCCTGCTGCTGCTGCTGCTACTGCTACTGCTACTGCTGCTACTACTACTACTACTGCTGCTGCCCTACTGCTTCTACTGCTTCTACTACTTCTACTACTTCTACTACTACGACGACGACTATGACTGCTACTACGACGACGACGACGACGACTACTACTGCTACTACGACGACGACTATTACGACGACGACGACAACGACGACGACGACGACTACTACTACTACCACCACCTCACTACCCGTCTACCACAAAAAAAGCACTATCACATTACTACACTACCACACTACCACACTACCAACCTACCACACTTTCACATGCCACACGACCCCACTACCACACTGCCACACTACCACACTACTATGCTACCACACTACTACACTAGCACGCTAGTACGCTACCACTGCCACCTCCTCCTCCTCCTCCTACTACTACTACTACCACTACTACTACTACCACGACGACTACTACGACGACTACGACGACTACGACTACTACGACTACTACTACCACGAAACTACCATAACCACTACCACTACCACCACGACCACTACCACCACGACCACTACCACTACCACTACCACTACCTGTACCGCTGCCACTGCCACTGCCACTGCCACTGCCACTGCCACTACCACTACCACTACCACTACTGCCGCTGCTGCTGCTGCTACTACTGCCTCTGGCTTTTCCACGACCTCCACCATGTGAGTCGGCTACGCCCCAGCCCCCCACACCCACGCCCACGTCCACCAACAGCACCAACAACACCGACACCACCTACACCACTTACACCAATGCTGAAAATCAGCATGTAAAGCTAACATGGCCAGGCTGGAGCTGTTCGCAAGGCCCGAGTCACCTGGCGCCAGGAGTAGCTCCAGGCGGTCTGGGACTGCAGCTTTTGCCCATGAACACCCTCCCTATCCATGACTTCTCCCCTTCCTTTCCCAGCTCTTTTCTGGAGCTTGTCACTCCCTCACTCTCTCGATAGTGATCCCTCCACCCCAAGTATTCACTACCTATTTCTTTGCATCTGTGACTGTGACCGCAGGCGATACCTGCAAGGCCATTTGTGGCGACGGCATCGTTGTATCTACGGAGGTGGCTGTTCTGGCATTGTGGTGCTGTAGGCAAAGCTAGAGATTTAGTGGCGCAGCTGTCATACTTTCGAAGGCTTGCTGCTTGCTGCCAATCTCCTCCCCCTTCGTCTCTCGCTCGCTCTATCTATCTCTCTCTCTCTCTCTGTCTCTCTCTCTCTCTCTCTTATCTTTTCTCTCTGCTTTTCTTTTTCGTTCTCTACCTCTCCATGTCCCTCTCAGTGCCCCGATCTCCGATCCCTCAATCCGTCTCTCTGTCTTTCCCTTTCTCTCGCTCTCGCATTTGAAATGTTTCGTCTTTGCTTGCTCCTGTTTTGCAGTTGCCAGTTCCCGTAGACTTTATACTCGCAGCAGCCATGACGGGATCCGCTCTGGCGCGAGGCTTGCGATGATGGAAACCTTCGCGGCGACGATGGCTGCACCGGAGACTGTCGCGCTGGCACCTCAAGCGAGTGAAGAATATGATTCTGAAGGATCTGGGCGAAGGATTCCTGAAACGCACAGCCACGGACGACCAACATCCAACATCTAGGGTAGCCCCACGCAGTCCCCAGGC
Organism: Symbiodinium necroappetens; assembly: GCA_905231915.1. Classification (NCBI taxonomy): domain Eukaryota; class Dinophyceae; order Suessiales; family Symbiodiniaceae; genus Symbiodinium; species Symbiodinium necroappetens. The sequence continues at coordinate 13,696 of CAJNJA010081152.1, read as the reverse complement.
CCTGGACTCCTAGACCCTTAAAGCTCAATTCAGAAATCCTTAAACCCGAAAAATCCCAAGTGTCCCCAAACCCTAAAAACAGCAGGCTGGTAGATGCCGAGTGAGAGTTCGTGCCGACACCACAAGACCATCACGAAAAGAAAAATTGCAGACTGGCCGAGGTCGAAGCACTCTTCCAGTGCTTCAGACCAGGTGCAGCTCAGCTCCTGGAGGCCAGGATTTTGCAAAGCTGTTTTGTTCGAAGTTTACGAAGAGCTTCTGGTTCTTTTTATGCCGGAGTCTTCTACGGGGTTCCTACGTAGTTTGTGCCAATGAGCTGGTAGACGCGAGAGTGTTTTGTTTTCTCATTGACCGTATCGCTTTTTCAGCCGCGGGAAGTCGTGCTTAGACTTCTGACCTCGCATTGCCGAGTGCCCAAAAGCGCGGTCAATAGAGCTGCATTTCTAGGAGGACACCAGTGTGTGTCACAGTCCATGAGTTATAGTAACACCATGATTCGCGAGCTAGAGTTTCCTGATTCCTGTCCCGCACAGTGGGGCGAGAGATGCCGGGGGGTTCAGGGGCTTGGAAAGCCTGCCAAAGCTCCAAGCCATACAGATGCTTCCCTAAACAGCACAAGCAATGCTTCTTCAAGTGGAGCCTTGCCTCGTTACTACGCGGTGTTTATTGCTTGATTGTTGGCTGAATTTGCTGTTGATGGCATGTCTGTCGGTCCTGATCTGCTGTGCTTATCGCTAACCCTGATGGCAGGTGCCAGAGTCCGCCCGGACCAACCGAGGGCCCACGGCTTCTGTTTGTGCTGTCTACTCAGTTGGCAATAAGTTGTCTGTTTCGGTGCATGTCTGGATTGTGGGACTTGAAGCACTTAAATGAAACGTGGAGTTGAGGTTCACGGGGCCTTGACATGCAGCAAGTTCCAAGGTCAACACCAAGCCACCGCGATTCGTTGGGGCCCACTTCGATGAAGCCTTCGTGTCGCTGGAGCTCAACTTCGACAGCAATGTTGTGCCGTGACAGCATGGAGTCAGCATGACTAGGGCTAGGGCTGAAACAGTGGGTTTATGCCGGAGGTTGAAAATTTCAATGTGTGGGTATGTCATGGGTGCTCACTGGTCTGGAGTGTCCCTGCCTCTGTTTGGCCATCACGGGCCCGGCAAGACCGAAGCCATTAGCAACAACCTGGTCATGTCAGATACTGTGGGATGAACCAACGAGAGAGCTGGGACAGCTGGGATTTTGTCAAGCTGCATTGAATCAAGGGAACGTGGACAAGAAAGCGAAGCGAACCTGACAACAAAATTGCTTTCTGTAAGGCGGCCCTGGCATCAGGCTTGACAGAAAGACGTGTGCGGCAGTTGATGTAACTGTCTGTGTCATGAGGTGCCGCTGCACATGGGCGTATTTTGGGCAAACGAAAGGGACTTTATACGAACCAGTAAAATGTTGAATGGGGGAGGCAAATGAAGGGGACTATGGGAAGCATAGTGCCCAAGCCCAGAATACGCACAGATTTCGTCCGGGAGGAGGCAGGAATTGCCGAGAATCCGGCGGCATGAAATGCCCAAACCTCAAGTTCATGGGGGCAAGCCAGAAAGTGTTCAAAATTCGTCCATTGTAACAAAGACATGCCCGCCTGAAGTCTAACTGGTGAGGGTTTTCTGGCGCGTATCTTTTTTTTTCGTTTTGGAACGCCGTTGAATGTAGTGGAGTGCTGGCAAAAGCTCTCGGGTTTAGACTCCTGCAGCTACGGTCGTACGAGCTCCCACGGTTTTAAGGCGGGTTGAAGCGTCAATTGCTTCGGCCCTTGGTCGTGGTGCTCCAAGGCGCCTCTGCCCGGCGAGGCTGCCGCCTGCATCCTCGTCTCGTCAGCGGTACAGAAAACGAGGGGTCACGCCTTCTAAAGGGGTTCTTGATGGTTCTTGTGTTCTGGATCCGGCCATTTGGGCTATCAAAACGAAAGGGATGGCTTTAAATTCTGAATCTCTTAGGTTGACATGAATATAGCAGTACGTAGTACGAGTGTGACGAGAGCCGAGATTACCAGTGTAAGCCACGTTGCTAGCGACGATACTAGAAGAGCAACGGGTTGTATGTGCCATTACTGACAGTGATGGGAGTCGACTCGAGGTCATGGTGCCCATGCCACACATACCTTAGGGCCTTTGTGATACGAGCCTTACAGCCACTTGCATCTTGCGAGACTGCAAGGAGCATTCCGGTGGTGTGGCTACGGCCGTTCCAGCCTTTCCATGCGAGGTGCAGAGCTTTTACGATAATTATCTGCGAGTGTCCTGACTCTCGCCGCACAGCAGGTCCTGCTTGATCCGCAAACTCTGTTGCCCAGCTCTCGGTTCTTGTCAGCTTGTCGGTTGTAGTTGTCAGACGCTCTGCCAACAACGCTTCAGAGTCTTTGCGACAACAAGGCTGTTTGATGGCACGGTTTCACCATTGCGTCATGAGGTCATTCACTTCCCCGCTTATGAGACTTGGAATGGGTGATCAGGTTGCTCGGGGACGAGCCCAGCTGCTGGTGGAAGTCCCGTCAGTCTGCGGCTGTGGCCATGGGTGGCAGCCTAGGCCGACCGGTGAATGACTTTGGCCAGCAAGCTACGCTTCATCGTGCCTTTGTGCGTCAGAGATGCTCTTCTCCAACAGTTTGCAGGCATACTGCCCGGCAGTGGGGTCTTGCTCAAGGCAGGGACGTCATCATGAAGTGCCTGGCCAGTTCGATTGCAACCGCAGAGCGCGCAGCGTAGATGCATCCATAGAACCTGAGGCGGGCGTGTTGCGAAGCTACACTTTCGCGAACGAAGCTGCGCCGGCACAGGTGCACATCGTACCGGCGCTGAGCGCATATTCTCTGAATGCGACGCGGCGCCAGGAAGTGAAGGCAGATGTTCCTGGAGGTTTCATCGCTCCTGTGTTGTGGCCCAGGCACGTCCGGCCAAAGCCCTCAAGGGCTGAACAGGATTCGCCTTTCAAGTTTACACTGCTTTGCATGGTTTCCTGTTTCATGTCTCCCCTTGACCATTGCAGGTTTTAGGTAACTCATGGTTTCCTCATATTCTTGCGAGATAAGTGCTGCAGCCAGTCCACGCGACGAAGGCCCATCATCACCGGAGCACAGATGGCCGTTGACTTAACTAGGTGGTCAGCTTCGACTTCGATGTTTTGTGAATGTCTTGGTTGCACCCAGACACTTGTGGCGTAACAATGGTTTCGCACAGAAGCTGCGCCCTGCCCAGCAAGACCTTATTGAGAGTTGGAATCGCCTTGACCTGAACGATCTCGCAGCAGGAGAGCTTTGAGAACACAACATCCCAAGATTCAACTTTGCCCACGAACTCTGTTGGGTTTCGCGCTTGAACGTCACCCCACCCCGGCGTGAACTACCCATAGATGTGGTAATTTTCCCTCAGCACCTCTGCCTAGGCTCCGGCCTGTGCTGATGTCACTGTTCTGAGCTCCGAGTACAGCCAGGGCTTTGCTGGCCGCATGGCCATGCCTCCTCGTCGCGGCCCTGGGCGTGGAGCTGACTTGGAGTTTTGCATAAGTCACTCCAGCCTCACCCATAAGATCCCCATGTGCGACAACCCTCCCTCAAAAATCAAAGCCGAGGCTGGGCGGTAGTAGCGGCCTTCAACATGACAGCTGCTTCCTGGGACTCTGCAGAAGTTGAACGCATACAACGTGGAATGGAGATGCAGTTTCAGGATGCTGAGGTCGATGGCTAAGCAACGTGCTGTACTGACACCGATGCCACGCCGTATCTCGGCGCTGATTGTGCGGGAGTTCGCTTTGGCCGAGGTGTACCTGCCACGACAGGGAGTTTTGCTGAGCCGCCAGCTTAGCCACCCTCATCGGCGACTCCACCGATGCAAGGGAGTTTCAGAAGAAGAGCTTGCAACTGTAATGTTCGTGTTAGCTTATGACCCATCGTGACCTTTGGAATAAATCTGTAAAATCTGGTGTGCGTGCAAGACATGTCCCAGAGCGCTCAAAGGCGTGCGCAATTTCGATCAGTCGGCAGTCAGCTGCAGGTCTCCTGGACCTGGAGTTCGATCGTAGCATTCGCGCCCGCAGCTTGGAGGGTTTGTTCGAGTTTCCCTTGTGACGACGATCCAGATCTCATCATTTCAGCCCCATGCGCTCTGCGATCGAGAACATTGCAGGTTGGATTCATCTACCGCATTTGCCTTCGTCAGCAAAACATGCTGGACCTCGTTGGCATCGGCTGCCACAACCTCGAGGTGCCAGCATGGTCTAAACCCTACACCCCGGAACTCGAAACCTTCGTTTCCTTTTTGGTTCCAAATGCATCCGCCAGATCAACGAGCTGCCGATCCCGCGTGTGGTAACTGCTGCTTCTCCGTTGCAAGTTAAAGCTTGTTGATTGAGTAGGCTGGAGGCAGACGGGCAAGCCAGGAGCCTCCCAATACTTTGCACGCCTTTGTCTCTCGAGGGACACACGCACGTACAACACACACCATGTTTTCTCCGGGTCCTAGGCATGCGGGACGGGAGCTGTAGATTCTAGTCAATTAGTTTTATAAACTCTCGCCGAGGTTCCACAGTACCCGATGGCGCTCAAGGAGGGGCGGTGGCCGGTCTCCTACAGCAGCTGTCATGTTGAGCGGCTATGATGACTGTTGTTTCATTTGTTGTCATCGTCGTCGTCGTGGTGGTGGTGGTGGTGGTGGTAGTTAGTAGTAGTAGTAGTAGTAGTAGTAGCAGCAGTAGTAGTAAGAATAATAGTAGCTGTGGTAATTAGTGGCAGAGGTGGTGGCGATGGCGGTGGTGGTGGTGGTTCTGGTGGCAGTAGTAGGTGTAGCAGTAGCGGCAGCAGCAGCAGGAGCAGGAGCAGGAGCAGGAGCAGGAGCAGGAGCAGCAGGAGCAGGAGCAGGGGTAGGGGAAGGGGTAGGAGTAGAGTAGTCATGAGTAGTCGTGATATGTCGTAGTGGTAGTGGCAATGGTAGCGGTAGTGGTAGTCGGTCCGCCGCAACGAGTCTATGTTCCACCGGTCCTACTGGTGGGCATCGCACTTCGATTAAAAGCACGGCTTTAAGTGTAATTCGCTGAATATGGTTCGTTTGCGTTGTCGGTGGTACAAAACGTGCATTTCTGGAGCACAGCCATTGACAGCCATTGCCGACCATGTATTGAGGAAGTAGCCTGAACCATGGGAACCGGGTGCTATGTGAGCCGTATGTGGTAGATCAATACTGGGTGGGGACTATGATGGGTGAATGTTCCAAACCTCGAGACTAGGATGCTAGTCATCAGGTGGTCGCAGTTTACTTCAGATTGCCGAGCTAGCGTTGTGTGGGCGGTGCCGTGCTAAGGTTGCAGCTGGAAGTCAAAGCAGAGCTTCCAGAGGTGCCTTCTCGGAAGGGGCTCTTCTGCTCTTCTCGCGGGCCTCTGCCTGGTGTGAACCCGTGCACTTGGGCATGTCGCAGACTTTGCGGGTGTGGGGTGACACGAGGGAGTGAATTGATGAGCACACTTTGTCCGAAGCGAGGGATGAAAGCAACCAAGGTTCCAACTTTCTTATTTTCTTGAGCAAAGAGAGAGACGGACCGGTTTCCATCCAGCAGACCCTCCAGACTGAGTCTCAAGCCGGGAAATCACGAGGGCCCGCGAGGGGCCGAGGCATTCGAATTTACTACAGAAACGAGAAGCACCTCGTGCAGGAGAGGGGCAAGAGGATGAGCAGGAGGAACAAAGCACTGATTGTTGAAATGGTTTTGGACATGCCCGGATGACCGGGCAGGATGAGAAGGAGGAAGGGAGGAGTCTGCGATGTTTTGCAGGGCCATCGGAGCAGATCTCCGCATGATTGGAGAGATCTCTTCGAAGAATCAAGCCGTCTTCGAAAAAGGCTTTAGCAATGAAATCCTCGTTTCGATCCCTGTTAACCGAAGAGTGTCTCCAAATTAGGAGTCTACATTGAACCGCTTGACTCTCAGATCCCTGCCAGGGCTGCGTCACGGGCGATCCTCCACGGCCGACGACACTTCTGGCAGCCTCGGCTGCTTGAACGAAGCTTTTAGCCAGCGCACATGACCAATACAACCAAGCGGCTTTCAGATCTACTTACGCAAGGGGCGCCTGCGGAAGTCCTTGCTTATTATATCTTATTATACTGTTGTGGGTATTAGGAATGGCTCAGAAGCCATCGGGATTCCACGCGTGTTTGGGCCGCTCGCAAGCCTCTGCGCTCAGGGCGTGTCTTCTCGAAGTCGTTGCATTTCTATACCGCGAAGCATCAAGGAAATAGAGGACGTGAGTCGACGAAACTTGGAGCCGTAAACCTGAGCCGGAGCTAGGCAGAAAGGCAAAACGACTAGGCCATGAACCAGCTCTACGGATACGTCCAGGACCAGACCCAAGGCCCCAAGGCTTCCCGATCCCATTGCAAACAGTGCCCTTAGTGTTATTTCCGACTCCAGTGGGTGCCGAGTTGAACAGAGGCTCCGGAACCTACGCACAGCTTGCGGCTGGAGGTCTCCCCGGCGGTCATTTTCCATACAGCATTCGGAGCATTGCTGCCGATGAAGCCTCGTTTTGCTCAAGCTCTTTTCAGACAGGATGATGTGTGCCGAAGAAGTGATGCCCTGCGAGAGTAGTAAGTCTTCGAACGAAGAAGACACAGCAAGCAAGAGCTCGTCAGGTTCCTCCGCATCAATCTCACGCAAAGCGCACAACTGGGTTCACGCCTGGTACCACACGACGACCTCCGTACTTGGGGCGATCGCTGTTGCCACGTTGCCCTTTGCGTTTGGCTACTTGGGCTGGTTTGCTGGCATTGCTGTGTGGCTCCTCAGCACACTTGTTTCATACTACTCTGCCCGCCTGCTGATCCAGCTTCAAGGTTCAGAAACAACTTATTCCCAAATTGCGAACAGAGTCATGGGAGATGGATTTGCAAAGTGGTGGATCCGTCCATTTCAGTTCATAGTCGTCTACCAGGTTACTGTTCTGACGGCACTAATGCTCGGGCAAACGTTCTTCGCCTTGGATGAAATGTTTTCGCCTGCAGCGCATCTGCAATCTTCATGGTGGACCATCATAGGTGGCGCCTTCACTTTCCTGATTGGGCTTTGTCCGAGCCTGTCACACATGTGGCAGGTCAGCTGTGTGGGCAGCATAGCAGTCGTGGTCTTCGTGGTTCTGACCTTCGTGGGGTGCATCCTAAGCATTCTTTCGCAAGAGGCGGATGTTGATTTCGCCCGTCCCAATGATGGCGAAGGCTTCGTCTTCGGTGTTATGAACAGCTTTGGGGTGCTCGCCTTCTCTTACGGCGGGCATGCGGTCTTGCCAGATTTGCAGGCATCCTTGCAGTCTCCCACGGTCGAGCGAGCCCATGCTGCGATGAACAGAGGGCTCATGGCTGCTTATGCCGTTATCGTACCATGTTATGCTGCCACGGCGACAGCAGCCTACGCTGCTTTTGGCGAGAACATCTCCAGCTACCTACTAGACAACTTCAGCAACCTTTCAGTTGCACTGTTGGCCTCCTTGCATGTGCTGCTCGCTGTCAACACCCTTGCGCTGGGTGCAATCTACATACAGTCCGGCTTTGCTCTTGTGGGGGATATGATCCCATCACTTAGCAGCGATGGTGACCGGTACAGCTGCAAGAACTTGTTGGTCGTTAGATTGCCCTGGGTGGCCACTGCTACATTCGTGGCTGTCGCGATACCATTCATTGGTGATGTGGCCTCGCTTTCTGGAGCGATCGGCTTCACTGCTATGACATTTGTCCACCCCTTCGTTCTGTGGGAAAACTCGCCTCTCGCGAGAGGTGCACCAGCTTGGAGGAGAGCCTGCCATGCCTTCTTGGCCTTTACCTTCGTAGCGCTCGGCCTGTGCAGTTTCGTGGGCTCTTTGTATTTCATCATCAAGGAATCCTCAACTTACACTTTCTTTTGACCTTTCTAGATGGCTCTTTTTCAGAAGAACATCTGTAGCCAGCACAGGCAGCAGGCAGCGCCAGAACTAGCACTGCTATGCACTGCACTGCAGGAATTGGGAGGCTGTACAGATCTTCGGGCTGGTAGCGAACCATGCCATGTAAAGTACGCCGAAGGTTTCCCTAGCCTGATGAGGCAAAGCTCCCATCTATGAAAATCAGATGTGCGCATGCCAAACAAAGACCACCGTTCGCAACATCTTTCAACGATGTAACGCAGCAGGAGCCACTAAGGTTGGTGCCGGGACCTTACGAAGCATAGTTCCACGTGCGTGGTGCACTTAAATCGCAGCCGCCGCAAGCGCCTCCACACTGAGGCGGGCACTTTGGTCCTTTGACTCGTCACTTCGCAACGCTTTGGGAGAGGCACTTCAACAGCGCGACTTCAGAGCGCCCCGTCCTGTGCTCATGCGAGCACCACAGCACCACTCCGATGCCGGATTCATGCGTATCATGTGAGTACGTATCTGGCTTGCACATTGGAAAAATACCAGTGTGCTGCAACACCTATCATTTGATGATTATCTCAGATCTGCTGCCTCATGCAGCGCGCATCTGCGAGGCAATTTCTGTCCCCCTGCTTTCATCTGCTCGATCCGTGGGTGAGGCAGGTCAGTTGCTTTCGAAATCCACTGCACGAATAAGGTGTCAGATTGGTCGTTCTTGGTCGTGCAGGAGCGATACGGCAACCGAAGTGTGGCAAGTCAGCTTTTTCTGCGTCCCGGCACTCTGCCGACAGGCGGGAAAGCTGTGACGAAGCCAGAAAAAAACGGAACCGTGCATGCCAGGATACGTCAACATCTACAGCCAAGTTTGTGTCAATGCAGGTTGCTCAGTATGCTCAGTGCAAGGACTGTCACGCACACTTGTGTGTGTAGCATCAATCGTGAACGAGCGTAGCTGCCTGAAGCGCTCTGGCTCGATGCCTCGACGTCAAAATAAGCTTTTAAGCTAGACTCCTTCGCTGTTGCCTTTGTCCACCATGGCCTCCGGCGATGCTTCCTTCGATGCTGCGGCCGTGGCAGAGCAGCTGGTGGCGGCGCTTGCAGGGGCCCGGCGCATGGGATGGGCACCCATGACGGGCCTCCTCACGGCGGACCAGATTGCCGACCTCATCTGCGAGCCTCATTTTGGAGGGGCAGGCTGACGCCTTGGCGGAGGATGTCCAGCTCTTTCCCACGTTGGTGACCGGCGCTTGCATCCCTTACCACCCTGGATCTTCGAGGACCAGCGTGCAGACCGGCGTGCAGCAAGTGGACCGTGACCCACGGATGATCATCGGCCGCGAGACCGCGCCCCGTATATCATCACGGGGTAGATGGTGTTCGGTGGAGATCAGCGAGTCGGTGCACCGCCAAGACTGTGCGGACACTCCAACTTCATCAGCGTTTGCTGCAGGCCCAGCCACTCCGAAGGCGCATTGCGGCCCCGGCGGACTACGTTTCTTGATGCCGGCGACGAAGGCCGAGGCCGGTGCAGGGCGGACCCTTTCGCGGCGGCTCGGAGTTGAGCACGGGCAAGATCAGAGCGCACTGAGCGCACCGCCGGACGCCGGACCCCAACGAGCCAGGTGCGGGTTGGGACGTAATCAGCGACTTCCGCAACTTCGCCGACGACCAACACGGCGCAGGCGCAGCCTGAGGTGCGAAGTTTATCCCTGCCGCTTGCCGTGGACCCTGGTTTGGTGGTCCGGCGGCTTCTTTGTCGAGTGAGTTCTTGGGTGCGGCATCGGCCGGCCAGCCGCCAGCCTGTGAATTCGACCTCCTGCGACGCGTCAACTATACCCGGACTTGCCCAACCTCGTCGAAAACATGACCGACGGCTTTAACATGATCGGCGACCTCAGACCTGGCCCAGGATGGAAGAACCGCACCGACGACTGGTAGAAGCACCGGGTGTGGTTGGAGTCATTTCAGCGCGGTCACCACTGACCACGGCGTGGTTCTCTGAGCCGGCGCGGTGGGTTAGGTGCGCCGGGTGCCGGGTGGGGCTGAGATGCCCGGCGCCAGCTTTAGGACTCGAGCCTGCGCGCCGAATGGTGCTGCCCCGCTTCTACAACGAAAGAAAAATCGTGCGTACCTTCTGGCGTCTAGATCTATAGAGCGCTGTGGTTGTTGTGAAGCACGCTTGTGTTTGCAGCAACAATTGCGAACGGCATAACTGCTTGAAGCACTCTGCCTCGACGTCAACGAATTTTTAAACCACCCTCGCAACCTTTTAGGGTGATCGGCGGAGGTCGATCCTTAGCGGGCCGGGGCTGGGATGCGCGCCCGCCGCCGCCGGCTTTAGGATTCGAGCCTGCGCACCGAACGGTGCTGCAGCGCTTTTATCCAAAACGAAAACAGGAATCGTCCGGACCTTTTCGCGTCTAGAGCTTTAGAGTGCGGCGGTTGTTGTCATGATCCTGGCTGCACCATCTTCAGTGGTAGCTGCCGAGGCATCCAAGAACCTTACGGACACGGAGACTTTACTAGGTGTGCTTCCAACCGAAGAGGCAGGTCCTGCATGGGACGAGCGCGCAGGCACTTGATCATTGTCTGTCAGGTCTGTGGCTACACGACTTTCGCAGTCAACCACTTGTCACTCCCTGCGCCACCGCTGTCCATGACCACTGAAAGGCACGGGAGCATTACTGTCGCACACTATAAACTCGCTTGGGCATCGGGGGTCTTGAGGCCATGGAGACGTGTCGCAGCAGTTGATGAGGCTGAATTGCTGTGGGCATGAGCTTCTGTTACGGCCCCTGTATCAAAGAGTGCTGCACGGGCGGGTTTCTGCAAAATTAGAGGCCATCATCACCGCCCGCCCCCTCCACCGGCCTGCACGGTGACCAGTGCAAACCCATCCCCCGAACTCGAATGTGAGAGATCGTAGGTTTGAAACTTGAAAGTACGTCAGAAAGATGCATGGGTTGAATTGAGAAGTTTGGGCACTTTGGTACGTGTGAGCGTCCGTGCTTCAAACTCGGGCTTTTGAAAACAGTCCGACTTTCTCCAACCGTCAGCCGTGGCTTTCAAAGTCTCATAATTTGAAACCTGCCCTCAGTAGGGGATGGCAGTTGAGTTCGAAAGGCAGGCGATCGGAGAGTGATCTCACACCTCAAATCCGTCCCCTTAAATCCCAGCACCTCAATTTGGGCGAGTGCGGTTGATCCCATTGCCCATATCTGTCCACATCTTAAGTAGGCCCCCTCACTAGGCGATCGCGGTTGATGCCATGTCTTAAACTCCCCCCCCATTACGGTTGATCCCGAATCTGACCATCTCTTAAACCTGCCGCCTCATGCAGCGAGTGTGGATGTCCATATAATCCCAATCTGCCAGGCTGTGGGAGGTGGGTGGGTGGGTCTTCGATGGCTCCTTCCTTTCAGGTCTTAGCTGCAGCAGCGGCCGGCGCCGAACTGCGCCTGGTGGGAGCGCCACCCGCTCCGGGAGCTGCTCCGCAGGGCCCGCCCGTAGAGGCAAAAGGAGCTCTTGGTTCTCACCCGAAGCCTCCAGCAAACTCGATGCTGGCTCAGGCAGAAGTGGGCGTGGACTCTCTGGCCATCCAGCGTCTGCGGGTCTTGGAGGACGTTCTGTTTGTGCGGGAGGTCGTCGAATCTGCACCACCCGGAAGGATTTGGAAAGCAATGCAATGCGTGCAGAGCAGCTGCAGTGTGGCTGGCTGGGAGCAGCCGCTTGGATGTTGCATTTCCAGCATCGTTGACCCTGAGTCACTCAACCCTGAATCCTAAAAACTTGCCCTAAATTTCACAAACCTTGCAAGCCCTAACTCGTTGACAAGTCCCGGGCTTTAGGCCCTGCCTGTCTATAACCCAGGTACCTGTGTCTTTGGAGAGAGGTTTACTGCATCATCATAATCTGCGTTGACATAACTCTCCTTCACACGTTCCACGACCAACTTGTAAACACCTTCATACTTTCTAAAGTTATGGATTTGCAGACGCAGCTCCGTGATATACTTGATGCCGCTGGTCATTGGTAAATTCGGTTGTATCGCTTACGGTAAGCTCTAGTATTTGGCTCCAGTTTCTTGCTGGCTGTACTGTACTTGTAGGGCCCTTCCTCCATCTCTTCCATCTCGCGGTAGTATGTATCCGTCGATTTCCTTAATCCTGCACCATCCTGCACCGCGTACAGTGAGACACAGCCTCGCTCAATGAGTACGAGGCTTTCAATTTCCGTGCCTTGTTTGTCCCCATTGCGAGCGGGAGGGGTGTCCACATCGCCCCTGCTGCAACCCCTCCTCACCACCCGGCGCGCGCCGCTCCATCGCGCGCACTGCACCAAGCGGGGACAGGGTTCCCGGACTCTGTCGTTGCAGTAATGACTAATGAGTATTCCAATTCCGTAAGAGTATCTGAAACCATAATCCTGTTACGATTTTCACGGCGCCATCCTCTGAGTGCAAAGTGGGCAAAGCGGATAGTAATTCTGATATCAGAATGCCAAGTTGACGTTTCGTATTCTATTGCTGAAGACGAACATGGATTAATTTCAAATACGATGCTGAAACATGACATCGACTCATCATCCTCCAGGATTCAGTTTTGTCACCATGCGGCATGCCATCTTGCTGTGCTGCTAAGTTGTGACACACTTTTAGTCTAGGGAAGACCGAGCAATGCATCCGACAGCCTGCAAAGCCTTACATCAAAACAACTGTAGAGACGGATTGTGTCACAACGGGCCCAATGGAATCATGAGTGATGAGTGATCTCTGGTGGTGGAATAATAACCTTCGGAAAGATGTATAGGTTTTCGGCAGGCTGAGGATTGAACTCTGTTGTTTCCGACGTTTTTCGAAGGTCCCATAAGTCACGAATCGAACCCTTTTGAACTGCCCCTCTATCCTTGGTAATGACAAGGCTGCATCCTTTGATGGTTTAGATGATCTTCCTTATACCCCTTATACATCTTGTGGCGGCTCGGACGGCGCGGGCGCCGGGAACGGTGCGGACGGCACACTTGCGCAGGCGCGGAGCAGACGGCAAGGACGGTGCTGCCCAAAAGTGCAGACACGCTTTCCGACTGCAGTGTTTGTTCACATCTCGAGCACATTCGCGATCCGTTTTTTGACTCTGTTCCCCTTACACGTTTCTAGCAGGATGATCTAGTTTATCGGTAAAGATTTTTCCCACAACATGGGCAGTTTTATTTGGTGGTCGCTTCACGTAGAAAGAACATTAGATTCTCCATGTACTCCTTTGTCCGACCAGTTATGCGATGTTCTTGGCATCCTCTATTGACGCGTTTTCATGTTGTCTGGAACTTGAGGGCTAAACTTGCTGGAAAATACGAAACCGTGACCTGTTGACAAGTTCCAGCCTCTAGCCCTCCCAGGTGGAGCCCGAGGATAGCACCACGTTGTTGGGGGCACTCCTTCTGTGCCTTACTCAGTTGGTTTCGGGATTTTCGGGGACATAGTTTTAGGAGCGGAGATCTTGTTCAACAAAGCTGGAAACCCTGTTGAAGCGTGGTGGCACAGTCGTCGCAGCAGCGGCGGCAGCGTTCATTCGGTCGTCGTACTTGTCGGGGCAGCAGCAGCGGCGGCAGCGTTAGTTCTGTCGTTGTACTTGTCTGTCATGGCAGCAGCAGCGGCGGCAGCTTCAATTCTGCCGTCGTACTCGTCGTGGCAGCAACAGCGGCAGTAGAGTTAGTTCTGTCGTCGTACTTGTCGTGGCAGCAGCAACGGCAGTAGCGTTAATTCGGTCGTCCTACTCGT